>JANRGW010010250.1:8569-25387 GCA_024733675.1 Psilopsiagon aymara
GGCTTTAACTGCCAGAGGGGAGACTGAGATGAGCTCTTGGGCAGAAGCTGTTCCCTGTGAGGGTGCTGAGGCGCTGGTACAGGGTGCCCATGCCCCAACTCCCCACTACCTTGTTATGCTGATGTTACTGCTGGGTTTGTTATTGCCATGGTAGGCAGCACAAGAGGAATTAAGCAAAGGGTATTTTTTGTCTCTCAGTATTTATTCTGTTTATTCTTCTTGTTATTATTTTTGTAAAATACTAAACTCAATTGCAGGTAGAAGAAGCCATCTGGTTCCTGTCACAGTGTCTGTATATTACATACGTGGGAGGAAATTGCTTATTGATTTAGCCAAGTGTGAACAAGTGCTACTAGGAAACCACAAAAGTATTCGTAATACTAATAGATACTATCAGAAGTGACATGCTGCACTTGGTTCCTGACTAGAGGGCATCAACTTTTAAGCAAGGACTTAAAAAATATCAGTCATTTCTATATAGATGACTGCACTATTAAAGCTTTAATGAAAAATTGCTTGGAGAATGAAAGGCAATATGGTTAAAGACAATCGTGTGTATGTTTTATTGACCTCACTGTGCTTTATGTGCTAGATTTAGGCCTAGCTCCTGCAAAGGCTTTAAGTTACTTAGGTCAGCTGAATCATCAGGAGGATGTCTAATGCGTTGTTATGGCATCTGAAGACATACATGCAACCAGTTACTTGCAGGGCCCAGGAGTTGTTTTCAACCAGTCTGACAGATAAAATCACTACAAGGAAGCGATACGGGACAACTTCAAAGTGGGATGAAAGCTCCTGTTCTCACATGAACTGCTGTTGTAGGACAGACAGAGAAACATTGGAATAGAGTACCTGCACAGCTCCTGGGCTTGACTCAGATTTTCCACACGTACTTGGCAGCACCATGGGTAACAGTTCTGGTGAAAGCTTCCATCCTGCAGACCAGCATATTGTCTGGCTGGTCATTGCACTGCCTGATTGCTTTGTGGCCTCTTCCTACCTCAGAACAGACTCTGGTTTGAGTTAGAATTCCCAGCAGAGCTGGCCCAAGGATATACATGTTCTTGTTTCTGTGTCCACAATGTCTGGTCTTCTGACTGAAGGGCTGGGGAAGAACCAGTGTTAGACGTGGAAGAGGCTGTTGAGTTGGAGATGAAGAGTAGCTGGTGACTATGAGTAGGTAGTCACATTCCTGGTTGGAATGTGATGTTGTCTCAATCATTAAAATGGTGGTTTATGCTTCAATGAATGATAGCTCAGCTAAGGTGATACACCACTGAATTAAGCATGTAGTGGCTGTGATGCTGTTGAATTAATAGAAGCTGCATCAGTGGCTATCACAGAGTGATGGAACATTGAGGAGGGAAATGAATATAAACATCCGCAAGTGTAATTTTCCAGGTTCTTAACTTGGCCTGAAAATGTGCCAGCTCATCTCTTCCCTCCGTGGCCATTACTCACTGTTTGCATAGTTTAAACCGAGCAGCTCTGCACTGACAGTGTTAACACATCCCTTAGCTGTCAGTTGGACCAAACTGCACATGTTTGCATGTTGGTGTCTAAACTTGGATTCCCAAAGGGAAGTGTCTTGATCCGCCACCAGTTATGTTAGTGTCACATACATTTAATAAAAATACACGGGGATAAGATTGTGGAGTTCAAAAGAGTGCAGATACAAGAGATGGATAGCAGTGACTCATCTAAACATAAAATACTTGATTTTCATTTTCACACTGCACTTGATTTAGGAGACATTCATTTTAGCATCTGTCAAGAGTAATGTATGTACACAAATAGACTGTCAGAAGCTGACCGTGACTGCAAGTCTTGTCATGAATCTGCTCTCCAGCTTTAGAAGCGGAGGCCAAAACCCTTTATGAAGCGGTGCAAGGTAGTTGCAACAGTCAAGCTAAGTGCAACAGCTTTGTTAGCCGTTTCCTTGATCCATGAATAGTTACTCACATGCACCAAAGGCACCAGTGAGATCAGACTCCCCAGTGCCAGAGATGTTTAGCGTGGGATGCTCCTGGAGAAGTTCCAAAGGCAAAAGCCGAAGTGCTTGGCCTTTGAGCTGAAGAGTGATGTGCATTTGCTGTGGATCTTGCATAAAATGGATGTGCACTCTATTCTCTTTCATGGACCATTTACCCAAAGCCCAGAACTATTACAAAATGCAAACGTTGGAAGTTTTGAAAGAAAGCTCCAAATAATGATTTTTGATGAAACTCCTCAGGAAAAAGAACCCTCCTTTCTTTTAGCAGCAATATGCCAGTGTGTTCGCTTGCATTAGGGTCCTTCGGACTGAGTTTGACAGCTGGAAATACCAATGTACTGTCTTTCAAATGATAGCAGGCTACTTTCACACTGAAAACTTTTACTGGCTTTACTTCTTGTCTCTGTCACTAGGGGGGGGAATAAAAGCAATGCACTATCTGCCGTGGCTGTTCGGAGTGTATTAACCTCTGATGTTTACGGCTGTTATATTTGTCTTGTGTATAATGGAGATTTTCTGAAATGAAAAGCTCTTCTTTATGCTAATGCTATGGTTCCTCAGTGTTCTTTCTGAGCCTCAGAAGCAGGTATTAAAGCTTTTAATATCAAATAGGTTTGGGGACAGTTTTTCCTCCTTCCTGCAGTAGTTGAGCAGTAGGTTGCTCAGGCTTGGGCAGGTACAGGTGTATCTCATGGCTTTTAACCTTTCTAATCTAAGTACTATCCATATGGGGCACCTGTGTAGTGTCACTGCTTTAAGAGCCTGGTTGTCAGTGGCGCCGATTATATAGTGCAATGCTGTTGAAGCCCATGGAAGGTTCTGGCACTCTGTCGTACCCAATGAGCTGGAGCTGGTGCGATCTCATGCGTGTCAGATGCAGTCACACCTCTGTTTCAAAGAAGGATCCTTTAAAATGGCAATAAATGAGCTCACTTTTAATCTGCTCAGCAACAAGGGAGCTGTTAAGACTTCCCCCTTGTACCTAATTTGTGCTGTGAATTTTCCTCCATGACAAAGGCTCAGTAGGTACCATGTTCAACTGATCACAGCTCTTTGAAAGGGTGTGGGTGATATTGCTCTCAGTTATGGTAAAAATAATTTCAAACTCAGTGTTCCCCTTAATAATAATGCTTAAGCACATTACACCTTCAAGAAGCTGTACAAACATTAACTAATTAGTACCCCCAACTAATACATAATATGCCATCATGATATGTAATTATGTATTACTATTAGAGCTGGAAGAATTATTCCTTGTGAATAAATTATCCAGCAAATTTTGCTATTTTTCCCCTTACTGTTGTGAATTTGTTTGCCAAATATTCCTGGGTGTTGTGGTTGTGGTTGATCTCACCTCTGCCATAATGGTAGTAAAGGGTATCCTTTATGTTCTATGTAATCAGTTCCTTTAGTTATTGGATGCTGGTTTGTGACTGTTACTTATTTAGTAGCAGCAGTCTGGGCTCTGTTGAGTGTAAGACCGCCAGTGCAAGGTGCTGCACGTGTACCCCCACTGAATTGCAATGAAGAGAAGGAACAAGGTGGTGAGAAGGGAAATGGATACAGAGGGAAGGAACAAGCGATTGCCCCACGAGCACAGAGCGTGTCAAGTAAATCCATTCTGTGTGATTGTATGGGAATTAAATGCAGCTTTCTTGAAATCCATTCCCTTAGACGATGCCTTTGCTTTTAATTAGGTCATAACAATTCATTGCAATGTCACAGTAGCTGCTTCAGTCCCCCAAATCTCAGTTTTCTTATCCCTAAAGTAGGTCAGTGTTTACTGGCTTGACACGGGGTGTTCTGAGGCATAAAGGTGGTGCTGGAGGCACATGGCCTTTCGAACAGAGGCAACTATTCAGACGGGGCCCCTGTGTTTTCCAGCCCCTGAGTTGCTGCTCTGTGCGAGATGCTTTGCCTCTGGTTTTACAAGCTGTTTGCAAAGAGCCGACGTGGCAGCGTGCCTGGGTGGTCCAAAGCAGCTCTGCTCTCCAGTGCTGAAGTGCTGCCTTGAGAAGCCTTCCACTGAGCAGTACCCAGTCACACACACATACTTACATATATATATATACACACACATCAGGAGTGAAGTACAATCTGTCAGTGCCCTTTCAAATGTCTCTGTATTCATATTTGCTGTTAAATTGTTGTTGCTTTCCCAGCGTTTTTCAGAGCATGAGTGAGATTGGAAGTGTTTAATCTTAGAAGAGATGACTAAGATGAAGGATGATTAAAGCATTCTCAATAATGACTGATGTGGAGGATAGTTATTTGGAGCTTCACTTCTGTCTCATTACTCACAAATTAGAAGATAGTGAAGCTGAAAGATAGGAAACTAAAAAAAGAATACGTAAGAAAAAAATGCATTTTTCCACTGAAAGGCAGAAATCTCTGGCAGTCGTTGTGAAGAGAGGTCCAGAGGTTGAGATTTCCCTGCTTCCAAGAGAACAAGAATAACTAAAGATGTTGTAGGTAATGTTTTTAAAACATGTACAGATATAGAATGTCATTCCTCACATTTCAGCCCCTCTTGGATCATGAGGAACAAGATGATTCTCTTGTTTGGGAAATGACTTTTCCTCTTCTTGCTGTAGAGTTTCCGATGACCTTGTGTGATCTGCCTATGCCTGTATGATGGAGCTGAAAGGCTCCTGGTAGTTCTGCTGTGTGGAAAGTGCTGCTCTCTCTGTAGTTCTTCTGGGCCCTCCTCTCCTGTCTGCCATATTCACACGTTTTGTTCGCAGTTGCTCTGATTTTGGTCTGCTGTTCAGAGCCACACACTAAAAATTACCACTTCATCTTCTGTGCTGAATGCAGATGGAACAGAAGGTTGAGGTTAATAGAGCTGCAAGGGAGTCTCTCATTCCTTCCTCTTGTCATTTTTTTCTCCTCTATTTTAAAGCAGAGGAGGTGAAAATACAAATATGGCCCAAATGTTACTGCATGAAAGCTCTGGGGAGTATCATGGTGGGCACAGCATCCTGAGGGTAACCACAGCAACTGGGTGGGTTTTTGTGCTCTCTGCAGTGAGTATCAGAAAATGCCACTTTCTTGTCAAATGCAGTGAATTTATAACTATCTGCCTGGAACATACTTTGCAGAATTGTTCCTCATCGTTTGACACTGACTGATTTTAATGGTGTTCTATTAAAAAAAAGTATTAAAAGATTTTATAGAGAAAATAAAAGGAAGGGCAGCCAAGCCTCAGAAATAAACGTGTCTGATCTGATTGCAGGATCCGCGTTCGCTCCGTGCAGGTGTCATTCACTGCCTGATCTTCAAAGAATTTCAGAGAAAAAGGCATTAATTAAACCTCAAAGTAGCTCTTGTGCATGGATCTTGTCAAGAAGTAAACTGCTCTGCCAATGGGTCAGCAGCCTCTGTGCTGAGGTAGTTTCTTTCTCAAGTTAAAGGAATTACAGCAGGGATCACAGAAGTGGAAGCCAGGGCATCTTCTGACTGTCACCAGTTCCTCTGAGCATTGTGGGTGGAAAACTTGCTGTTCAGTGGCCAAAGAGGGAGATTTCCCTCCAAGGAGTGATCGCTGGGATAGAGGCATCAACTTGTGTGCCTTGGGGAGCTGCTGCACTGGAAGCCCTGGCTGAAGAGTGAATCTGGTCATGAGGACTGGGCTGTACCGAGGGAGGGCCCCAAACACTCTATGTGGTGCTGGGGTTGGTGCTGCTCTGAGCTGTGTGAGTGAGGAAGAGAGAGGGCAGGGCAGGGCAGGGCTGCCCGGCTGCTGCCCCGTGTTTCAGATGCGTTGCTTTGGCACAGCGTGTCTGACAGGGATGTTCAGAAGTGTCTGTTTCCCTGACAACCACGGCCGAACGGATGATTGGTCAACTGATAAATATTTTTAGGATTCAGCACAATTTATAGCCGACTTTCCCGGAGAAGAGGATGTTCAAGAAGACCTGAGGCCTCTTCCAGGCTGCTCTGCAGACTGTCTAGACTTGTCTCAACCTGACTTGGCTTTAGCTCAGTTCTGTTCTCCTTACAGGTTCTTGTAGCTCTCCAATCCATGTGTCTTTTCATTCGTGACAAAAAGAAACCATGGCAGAAGGTTGGAAGGAAATGATCTTAAGGTCCTTTCCAATCCAAACCATTCCATGATTCTTAGGCACACAAGTATGCATAGCCATGCTTTGTTCCTTTCCCTCACAGAAGTAGTCCCAAAATGGTCATAGCAATATTACAAAGGGCTTATCTGACAAAGCTGCATTAAAGACATCTATGCCTTTTAATTTCTCTGCTATGGGATGAGAAGAATCATGCTGGTATCCTTTTGTACATATGGAGCTGCTGTTCCATGCATCTGACATGGGTACTAGGGAGGGCTGATTAGAATCTTGTGCTTTTGATGGAAAGTTGTACTACCCTCTGAAATTCGTGGAAAAAGGGGCAAGGATATTCGTATTTGTGCATTGTTTTCTAACCTGCCCTATTCAGATATTAAGTTAATGTCTCTAAAATAGACTAAGTTTAGGGATGCTGCAATTCCTAGATTTAGGGAGGCCTTTGAGTCCAGTGCTCTTCTAATTGTTTAACTTTTGCATTACAAAATAAAGCTGGCAGTAACAAAACCCAGACTGATTTCCCCCTCCTGATTTCCTTTCTCTGCCTTGCTGTGACACTGTGTGTTCTGTGTTGTGCTTCTTTTCTTCTGGTTTATTTGCATGGCTCCGGTCGACCAAAGTACAGGGAAATTAAGGGATAAATGTGGAACGGTGTCTGTGTGCTGACTGGCTGCAGGATGATGAGAGCCAAATGAAGGGGGTTAATTGCCCAAAGCTGCAGCAGTGCTGGGGTACAGAATTGAGCAGCAAGCTTTGAGCTCAGGGCTGGCTCCAAACGCATGGGCCATCCTTCTTTTCAAGGCCATAAAGCCTGTGAAACCCCTCAGCACAGAGGAAGGTGAAGGGAGAGGAAGCTATGAGCGGGAAGCTCTGTAATTTTATGTGCTTTTTAACAGGAACATTGTTTTTTCTACCAGAATGCTTTGGCACAAGGAAGGTTACATTCTTGGTACATACTTGGTTACAGTGCTCTTGATGTGACTGTTGCATTTCATATATTGGGTCAAGCTGCTTTTACACATGCCTCAAAATTGAGCCTAGTTGAGAGAATATAATCACATTCTTTCCTTGCATGAGTCAACAAACAGATTTCATTAAGCAGGAGGAAGGAAGGTACAAAAAATTCCTCCTGCATGAGGTGAAGGAAGACATCATTTAAACGGTCTTCTGGGCTTTGAAGGGCATATTTGAACAACTCTGTCTTCTTTCGGTGTTTCTACTTTTCATTTGATGTGTTTTAGTTTCTTTTAACTATCTGAAAGTCCTTAGCTGATCAGGAGCTCTCTGTGTTGGCCAAGTGGAAATGTAGCTGAGCAGCAGCACTGAAAGGTCATATTCATTAAGGGATGGAGCTCAGCAAAGATATCTGCAGTCGCTTCCTGCTAATAGAGTCATTCCCATAACAAATTAAAGCACAGCTCTGGTTTTGGGTGCCAAGCAGGCATTTGTGGAGGGTTCAGTGTTCACAGGGAGTTGTGAAAATAAGATTCCTTTATTTGCTTTGTTGTCTCACTGCAGATGATCACTGGGGGATTTCTTAAAGACAGGTTTACAGCTCGTGTTGAGCGCTCACAAGGAAAGAAAACAGTGTTCTATATGCAAGGTGCCAAGCACGTGGAATTGGAGCTTCAGGACTGCAGATTTAATTGACTTTCATAACCTAATTTTGTAATAGTTAGAAATTGAGTCAGTGTTTAAATTTAATATTTTTTTTTTTTTACATTGAAAAGTAAGGCTAGTTAGGGAGAAATCTATACTGGCTTGTCTCGCTTCTTCCAGTTAGTCTGTAACTTGCTGCCCCTGATCATGCAGGGATGTTTTTTCTCCCCCTTTTTCTCTCTCTTTTACACCATGGGATCGATAGAAGAGTTAGACGGGTACTTGAGTTCCCCAGTGTCAGCTTGTGAAGCATCTTTTATCACAAGATCACTAAATAGGAGCGTTGGAAGTTAGGAGCTGACCAGTGAGCACAAAAGGTGGCCATGGTAGACAGGAGCATTGGCCTGCACGGCCGCCTTCTGCCATGACCTGAGCAAGGCTCACCAGGCTGTGTTCTCAGAGGGAGCTTATTCCCTTCAGCAACAAAAAGGGAAACACAAGCCTCGGAGTTGTGTCTTTTCAGTTTTCTTGTTAGGCTCATAAATATGTAAATGAAATGACACCTTTGGGCATAAAGAGTATTTATAAGGAAGCCTTAATTGGAGGAGTGTGCTCATTTTCGGGATACTATCGCCAGATCTTCAGAAGAGTTTATGGGACTTTGGAGTATGAGTCCTTTTATTATAATCATCAAGAATTTTTAGCACTTTTTAATTTTGTTTATCTGCAGTTCACTGCCTAACAAGGCACTCAGGAGCTAAGGATGAAGTCAGATCCCCATGCGCCTGTTAACTGTAACACATAGTGGCCTTGCTGCTGTGAGTTAGAGCCAAACCTGAATCTGGATCGGGGGTCCAGGTCAAGGTCAGTTGCTGCAGATTCTCCTTCCATCCCAGAAACAGCATTTTTAAAGCTGTTTTGTTCACTTGCCCTCTCAAAGAGGTTTGGATAATGAAATGCACGTGCGTAATTACATACAGTGGCAAGGAGAAAAGAAAAAGCAAGTGCAAGAAGACGGAGTGAGAAGAACCTGCCTTGGAAGAGCAGCAAGCGCTGCAGCCCAAGGTGGGAGCCTGAATCCCCCTGCCAGACTGGAATGAGAGATTCTGAGGGCTGTGAAGCACTGGAGCCTCATGGCGCATGAGCAAGAACAAGGGCTGGTGGAAAAAGTTCAGATCAAACACGTGAAAAACTATTTTCCAATAGATTTTTTTGGAATTTCTCATTGTATCGGATGTTTTGTTTCATTTTTTTTGATCAATAGCATGCAAACCCCTTGAAGTCTCTACACAGCAAAAATTCCAATTTTCAGTCAGGAATAATTACAATAGATTTTAATTTTAACCAGTGCTGCAGGGGATTGAGTTTGAAGTTTCACTGATACAAGTTGAATACTGTGATGGGGAGAGACGGAAGCAGAGCAGGAGTTGGGTTCTATTTAAAACTGTAGAGGATTAACACTTGTGCCTGCTGATTGATTCCTCTTGAATGTCAGAACATGAAAACTGTATTTTGTATTGATTTCAGAACCTGAAAACTGTATTTTGTCTTGAGTCTTGCCCTTCTGTCAGTGTTGTTAAAGGACACTGCAGTATGTTCAAAGTCCTCCTTTATATTGCTGCAACCCCACTGTAACTCACATAGATGGGGCAGTTTCATATAGCTGGATTTACCTTGATAGAGCCATGGCTGTCCCCCTAACAGGAGGTTTTGTGGGGCTCTGGCTGGTGCTGTGCTCTGCTCTTCTCTGTTGGCTTTGGCCGCCAGCATTTCACCGAGTGAAGGCAGCGTGCAGTCCTGCCTGTACATGGCACATCACGATGGTGTTGTGCAGCACTGATATGCCAGGATCAGAAATGATCACCTGATTTCCAGTTCAGGTGTTGATTTGACCTCTGAAGTCTTGAATGGCTTGAAATTTGGCTGGGAGATGACCCCTCTGCCATGATTACAGTCAGCAGGGAGCTCTGGCCTGAACCCTCCTGGTGTAAATAGGAGGGTGCTGCCGCTGCAGCATGTTAGACAATTGTCGTCAGAATCCATCCTGGTTTCATCTGAGGCAGCAGTTTATTAAGAACCGGAATATGTTGCAAGATCAATTTATTTTGCTTGTGTTGAAATGAAAGGTTTGTGTTGCTTGAAGTGGTTTTGATGCTCTTAATTCCAGATAATTATTTCCTGGAACAGACCTTTTCCCTGTAGTCATGTGGCTGACCCAGCTCGAGCAGGGGCTGGCTCTTGGTCATCTCAAGATGACTCTTCCAAAGCGGTTTTGTGACGCCAGTGTCACATCTCTTCTGGATGATATGTTATTTTGGGAGTCTGTTGGATTAAACATTGCTCATTGTGTTATCTTAGAACTCTGGGATATGTGCACACATATCTGTTTGTGTTGGGCTACTCATTCATTCCTGTATTTTTATCTTCATGTTTGCTGACAGGAGACAACTGATTCTACCAGATGGATGACTAGGATAATCCCAGCCTTGTTAGGCAGAACCTAGACTCTCGTAGAGGTGAAGCTGCTGATGAGGTTGTGGTAATGGGTTCCTGGGTAGGTGGCTTCCCCTCTGGTCTCTCATTAGACCAGAGATGAGGTTTTGCTTTCAGTGCACCCATTGCTTTTCAGTCATGGTTTTTTGCTTCTCATTGCACTTTCTTCCTCCTTTCATGTCAAGAATCTGAAGAGAAGCTGCTTTTGCTTTGACACTATTATCTGTGTGTGCTTCCTGGGCATGTAGCAGCTAAAGATGAAATGGAATCATGTGTCTGAGAAATTTTCTTGTTGGTATTAATGGAACCAATATTGCATTTGAAGTGAGTAGAGGAACAATAATAGTCCAGTAGGGAATTCCGTGAAAAGAATTTATGTGGAAGGGAATCGATTACCTGCCTGTCCTTGCTTCAGAGAGAGCACTTGCTCATTTTGAAGCTGGAGCTGCTACCTGTTGGATGTTTTTAGTTATATTCACCTCTTTTGATGAAGAGATGCAAAACTTTCCTTCACTTCCATGGTAGCTGCCCTTAAACTAGCACTTCACTGCTACAGCAGCTCATCTTTGCTCAACAGAAATCATCATTTGCACGTAGAATCCCAGGGATCTGAATGAGAAAACCCTTATGCCGTGAAATGATAAAGAAGTTATAATTTCTGAAGCCAGAGAACCAGCTAAAATACATTACAGCTGTGATTCTCCATTGCTGACAGCAGGGATTGGTCACGCTGTCATTTTCACACCTACCTGTATCTCTTGTAGCTCATATTAACTTCACTGCATATTCCTTTTTGTTCTGTCATTCCATTATCAGGAAAATTGCACTGAAAGGATGAAGTGTTACCAAATCAGAGCACAAAACAACACAAAAGAGCCTGTTTTAAGTAGAAAATAGGATAATCTGTATGCCGAGAAGAAAAAAGATGATTTATCTTACTGAAACCTGGGCTGGGTATCAGTTATTGGGTGGGTGGGTGTTGGTCCTTAAAGGAATGCAGAGCTCTGCTCCTGAGCTGCTGCTGAAGCCAGGCAATGAGAGAGATCGGAGTGTTCCTCCTCTGCAGCAGACTCATTATTTATGGATGTATCAGTCAGCTTTGAATTATAATTAAGACAAGCTCTTGACTCTGATTTCTCTTTAACCTGCATTGAAAACTGAACACAGTTCGCAATGTGGTCTGAAGTGATTTATTAAGATTTAACAAGGATGTGGGGCTATGCCACACAGATTTGTTAGCAGGAAAGGCCTAGTTCTTGCTTTTTCACTTGTGCCTTTTGTTCCTGCTCATCAGCCAGAATTTGACATCCCTCTCACAGTGACTCCTGGGGCCTGTCATTGCTCTATCCATAAAGGCCACCTTATAGTCAAAGCCACTTAAACTCAGCTGGTAGAGGAAACAGTCTTTGTTTTCCCTTGCTCTTGATGTGAAGTCCTTTATGCAGGACAAAAAATAAAGTCTGAAATCTGTGTTCTGTCAGAAAGATAATGATTAACATCCTGTTGTCACAGCTCTAAACCACAGCTCAAACTCAAAGGGCAATGAATAACATGAATAAAAGAAAGAAAGAAAGATATTATCTCAACTGCTGCTGTTCTGTGGCAGAAGTGACTGCAGCCCATGCTTTATCTTCCAGTGAAGTGCAGAGGCCAGAATCCTTCAGTGTTTGGTGAGAGACTCTTGGATTTAGGACTCTGATACTTTAATTCTTTTAGTTGCTAATTAAAACCTTGGTCTGAGCACGTATTTGGTGGATATCTGCAGATGTGATTGATGAGGACCCCTGTAAGTCCTTTGTGGTCACATCTCTCTTCCATCTTGGGGTTCTGTGTTTGCTGTTTTAGTAACTGGTTTAATGTCGCAGGTAGTCTTAGTCTAAGGTAGACTTACTTTGTACCAGCCACCTTTAAAATGCAAACAAACCAAACCTAAACCAAGCTCAAAGCCCAGACCAAGGCCATCACTTCTGGGTTAGCCAGAGAAAGAAACAAACCCAGTCTGCTGGGGCCAACTTTAATTCAGGTCTCAGAATCCTTTGTGGCTCCGAGACGCTCATACAGACACTTTGTGCCTCAGGGCTCTGTGTTTAAAGTGGAATGCTCCAAAAATGGGTGCTGGGAATATCACAAGGCTCTTAATTGATGGAGGCTGTACAAGTAGTGTCTTCACCAGCAGGCGAGTAGATCGGAGTAAAATGAAGGGAAAGGCAAAGGGTGTTTGGAAGCCTGTGTGTGTAAATTCCAACTCCTTTTGAATTTGGTTGCTTTTCCCAGGTTGGGGGAGGATAGCTGCGAATAGAATATGAATTGTAAATTCCTTTCAAGAACGTTTACAACTCTTTTTCCCTTGAAGAAATAGCAACAGAAAGGTACCTTCTATAAATCTGATCTAATGGGCAAGATGCATTCCAGAACATGCAGATGTACTGCTTCATGCCTGGGGGAGGCACTGGGAATGCTGGAATTGTTACCAGGCCTTCTACTTACTCTTCTGTTATAGCAGTGATAGAAGAGGCAACCCTCAGTCAGCTTTTTGAAGTAATCTGTTAAGCACCATCTCCAGTGACAGGGGCTGAGTTTTCCATCTGTTCCAGCTCATGCAGGCTTTGGAAATGGGAAGAGACTGTTCTAGGGAATTTATCACAGTTAATCAGGAATATCAAACCTCATCACAAAACACTGGGAATTTGGGGTATTGCTCCTGAACCTCTTTTACGTTCAATATAACTTGGGGTTTTTGCAACAGACTGGCCTCTTCTGTGTCACTGGCTGCGGATGCTCCATCCCTGGAGACATTCAAGGCCAGGCTGGATGTGGCTCTGGGCAACCTGATCTAGTTGATGATGTCCCTGCTCATTGCAGTGGGGGTTTCACTAGATGAGCTTTGAAGGTCCCTTCCAACCCAAACCGGTCTGTGATTCTGTATTCAAAAGGAGGCATTGCTGTAATGAAAGTTATTCGTATGATGATATTTAACACTTCTAGGATTGCAAAGAAATTCTTCTTTTCCAGAAGGTCTTTAGGTACTTCTGGAACATTAAGTGTATTAAATGAGCTTTCAGAGATACCTTTTCCTCTTCACCCCAGAGAAATTAATCTGAATAGCAGAAAAGCAGGCAATGTTCCAAGACACAGCTGACTCCTGTCCCATGGGAAGGAAAAGATCTGATGTTCAGATGTATTCCCTAGAAAGATCTGCACAACTGGAGGATCAAAGGAATTATCAACATCTATCAAAGTAGATGGAAGTCTTGACCATGCCGTACACATTCAGATTTTAAGCAATCCTTAATTAATGATGGGGATAAAACATGGAATGGAAGATCCAGTTGAGCAAGAGGAAGTAAAGAAGCCAAAGACACAGACAAAAAGGTGTTGCTGCACCTTGATCTCTGGTTGGCAGAGAAGCGTTCTCTTTCTGGGGAGGTTGAAACAAAAGGTTAGCAAAGAGAAGTGGGAATTTCAGGGAACATTCAAAGTGAGATGTGGTGATTCGGGGAATGGCTTCCACTCAGGGGCATGTGGTGGGTCAGCTTCTCCCATCCCTACCCCTACGAGTCAGAAGTTCAGGTGGTCAAGACTGTGTAGAGGAATTAGGGGGTAACAGGAGAATGGCTGAAGTGTCACTGTTGTCTGCAAGAAAACCTCACATACAGAGAGTTTGAGGTTGCAGGTAGTAAGAGTGAAGAGGTTTCTGAAGCAGTAAGTGATGCTGTTGGGCATCACAGTCCTTTTCTGATCAATGCCATGGCTGAGTTTTATTTCTAACCCTGGAGAGGACGTGTGTGCTGAGGCATCTACAGACTCCTGATAGTCAGGCCTCAGGAAAACAGTAACCTGTGCTTTCTAGATACCAGTTGTTACCCCTGACCACCTCTGCTCCTGTCTTATGAGCTCCTGTCATTGTCTGTGAAGAGTCCTTGTAGCACAATTCCTAAGATCAGAGATCAGATTGTGTGTTTTCTGGAAGCAGTTGGGGTGTTGCAGTATGAGCATGGAAACAGATTTGCTAAGCAATGGGTTCACTGATCCATCTTTTCTTGTCACTACTTTTCCACACTAAAGCTTATTTTATTTACATAAAAGGCGCAGTGTTTATGATTTTTATGGTACATTAAACAGCAGTGCCTGTAAAAAGGAAGGTGATCAGTTTGTTACCTTGAGTTCCTGGAGCACTCGGTATCCAGCTCGAAAGACTGACAGGCAGTGACCAAACCCACAGATCTTAGTAAAGGTCTGGTATGGGATGAGATCAGACTTGCTGGACCTCTCTCAGGGAGTTATTTCCTGAGGTGTTCATCATGAATTTTGCAGTCATGACCTGAAAGCCTGTAAGAATTAGAGGGCAATCTGAGGAAATACGCTTCACAAATAAATGAGATTGCCCAGAACGTTTGGTTTCACTGTGTGGAGAATAGGGACTGAGGGTACGGGAAAGGGAGAAAGATGCTCTGTGTTGAGAGTAAAAATTGCAGGTGCTAGAGGGTGATGTGACCTGTTGGTCTGTACCACATTTACCCGCCAAGAAGCTCTCAGAGGAGTTTCCTGTTCCCCACAAGCACATCTCCTGTAAGTGTTCTGCACAGCCACCTTGGTGTCTGTGTGGGGAGCCTGTCAGTGATACACCCCAGTTAGTGGAACAGGGACCTTTGAGGGGAACACAGACAACTAAGAACAGACCTTGAGCAGCTCTTGCTGAGGGTAGGGAGGATCTCGGCTTCTTCCTCATCTCTCCAGCAGCAGTCTTGGCATGGCACTTTGGAACCTGATTTTAATGTTGCTTTTTCCTTTCAGCTTGGGCCAGGAGTGGGGATGGTGTGTGGGAGGGGAGCTGTAGAACACGCTGGAGATGGACATTCTGCAGCTGGGTCCTGAGGGGGTTTTAAGGATTTGTAATGTTATAAAAGATTTCTTTCCAGAACAGGAGAATTCCTGGAGAGAAATAATTAAGCTTCTCATATAAGCCCTTAGATGCCTAATGCATTGGTATTACAAGACACTTCATCAGGGAACTAAGTTCCTGTCTCTTTGCACCATGTTTGCTTTATACTAATCCCATCCTTTGAGGTTTTTGCTGGTTGCTGCAGAGACCAAGAAGCAAAATGGTTCTGCCCTCCCCCTTCCTTGCTGTGACAGCTTCTGCAGGGAGCTCCATTCCTTCCCCTGAAGTAATTGCAATTGGCAAGGGCCACAAATTGAGTTTAGGATAAAATTTATGAGGTGCCTGTTGGGTACATGTTGTATCTGAGCTCAGGACTCAGCCAGTTTTGTATTCAGAGTTGAGGAGGAATATTTCCTTGAGGGTCAGGTGCCAATGATATTCCACCCTCCTTTGCAGCTTAGGTCAAGGCTGGAGCATTTCGTTCCTCATCAACAAGCCTCCTGCTCCCACAAGCATCCTTGATATCTTCTGCCCCTTCTGCAATATTTTCTCTTACTTTGAAACATCAGTTTTGGTCTGGAGCCCTGTGTCACCTGTGGCACTTGTATGAGCAGAATGTCTGTGAGTTTGTTTGATTTCTGTTTTGTTATTGGCCTCAGGATTTTCAGGGACAAGCATTTGTCACCCCCAGACTCGTGTTGCTAGTGTGGGCATCCCTACTGTTGGAGACCTTTCATATTCAGGACTATCAGTACTACAGTGAGTCAGATAAACAACCTGAACAAACCTGTGCAGGTGTACCATGGGGCTTCCAGGACCAGAAACCTATCTTCTCCCTGTGTGCATGGGCATGGCTTCTGTGTTTTCAGCAAGAGAGCCCTTAGATGATGCTGTGGTCCTGCAGGATTTGCTGGAGCAGGGCAGCAGTGCTGGGTTGAGGAGTGCCTGCAAACCAGGGTATGGTGGGGATGGAGAACCTGGCTCTTCAACACAGTGGTCACAAAGGTGTTGCTTTGCATGTGATGGGAATAGCTGGAAACTAAAGCAGAGAGTGCATGAGGTAACGAAAAGTGATCCCAACTGTTTGCCTTAATTTGTTCTGTTTCATAACTGTTCATGCTCCCCGTTTCAATAAAACCCATTTGCTAGCAGCACAGGAAGGAGAGGGGAGGAGGGAAGAGGACAGAGGGAGAAAGCAAAGTGGCTCCATAGAGTTGGAATTAGCATAATCAGGCAAAGCATAATAAAATGCTTTTCAGTGACAGCTCTTTTGCATAATGTTGTCTCATGGAGGTGTCACTGAGGCTCTGTGGTGGGGAAGGGGAGGAGAGGACCTGCTAACATGGGGGAGTTTGTCATTTCAACTGAGCCTTTGGCATTCTGTTCTCAACTCCATTTTTGGGAGTGTTGGTGGCAGGAAACACTGGCAGTGAGATGAAACTTGGCAGGAAGTGTCTCGATACTGGGAGAAAGGGTGGTCTTGGTTTTGGTGAAGAAGAAGGAATGAAAAAGCTGGTTTGAAGAGTACCGGCCTTCACAGTAATTGAAGGGATAAGGGCTTTTGCCTCACTTGTTAAAGGGAAGTTGATAAGTGCCCACAGAATCACACACTGGTTTTGGTTGGAAAGGATCATACCATCCAATTCCAACCACGGGCAGGGACACCTTCCACTCGAGCAGGTTGCTCCAAGTCCCACCCAACCTGGCCTTGAGCACTGCCAGGGATGGGGCAGCCACAGCTTCTCTGGGCACCCTGTGCCAGCGCCTCAGCA
>JANRGW010010251.1:0-12540 GCA_024733675.1 Psilopsiagon aymara
GGAGTATTGTGTGCAGTTCTGGTGTCCTCAACATAAAAAGGACATGGAACTGTTGGAACAAGTCCGGAGGAGGGCCACGAGGATGATCAGGGGACTGGAGCACCTCCAGTATGAAGACAGGATGAGAAAGTTGGGGCTGTTGAGCCTAAAGAGAAGGCTGAGTGGAGACCTCATAGCAGCCTTTGAGCATCTGAATGGACCCTATAAGGATGCTGGTGATGGACTCTTCCTTAGGGACTGTAGTGAGAGGACAAGACGTAATGGGTTCAAACTTAAACAGGAGAAGTTTAGATTAGATATAAGGAAGAAATTCTTTACTGTAAGTGTGGCGAAGCACTGGAATGCGTTTCCCAGGGATGTTGAGAATCGCTGACAGTGTTCAATGCCAGACTAGACAGAGCTTTGGGTGGCACGGTTTAGTGTGAGGTGTCCCTGCCCATGGCAGGGGGTTTGGAACTAAATGATCTTAGTGTCCTTTCCAACCCTAAGTCTTCTATCATTCTATGATTCTATAACATACGTGAATGCAATTTGTCATGGTTTAAGCCCAGCCAGCAACTCAGAACCACACAGCAGCTCTCTCACTTCCTCCACTTCCTCCCCCTGCTCCCTAAAGAATGGGGAAGAGAATCGAAAGAATGTAACTCCCACAAACTGAGATAAGAACAATCTGGTAACTAAGGTATAGCACAAAACCACTGCTGCTACCAGCAATAAAAGTAATGATTAGGGAAATAACAAGGGAAGAGAATACAATAGCTCACCTCTCGCTGACCGACACCTAGCCCAACCCGAGTAGTGATCTAGCCCTTCCAGGTAACTGCCCTCAGTTTACAGTGGGCATGATGTGCTGTGGCATGGAATATCTCTTTGGCTAGTTTGGGTCAGCTGTCCTGTGTCTGCTTCCTCCCAGCTTCCCCTTCTCCCTGATAGACTCAGAAAGTCCTTGGTCAGGGTAAATATTACTTAGCAAAAACTGAAAACATGGGTGTTGTCAGCATTGTTTCCAGGCTGAATGTCAAGACCACAGCACTGCACCAGCTACTAAGAAGAAGAAAAAGGACTGCTACTGCTGAACCCAGGACGCAATTATACCAAAAGATTGGAAAAGCAATTAGATCAAAACATGTGAATCCAGTAATTCCAAGCTTTGAGGCAGGACAAAGCTGGAAACTGATTTTGCAATTCAGATCTTTTCTGAAAGGCAAACAGTAATGCTTTTCTTCATCCGTACTAGAAAGAAAAAGACAGACAACCTTTTTGTCTTGAGACCTGAATAGCCAAAAACCCCTCCAGCTTTCACTGAACACAAAAATAACAATCTTCATTGCAGCCACATCTGATAGGCTCACAAAAATGTATGTTCTTTATATGGAAGATAATTCTTCCAACAAAATT
This sequence comes from Psilopsiagon aymara, assembly GCA_024733675.1. NCBI lineage: Eukaryota > Metazoa > Chordata > Aves > Psittaciformes > Psittacidae > Psilopsiagon > Psilopsiagon aymara. Next base: position 1,399 of record JANRGW010010251.1, read on the forward strand.
CTAGGAACCACCAGTAGGAAGCATGTTTTTTTGATCAAAACCACATCTTTCAACAGAATGACTAAGGTTTTGGAGGAGCCCAGAAGAAACACTGCTCTATCCTGGACAAAGAAGATTGACAGCTGCTGCAGTAGCAGGTGAATCTCCATAAGCTTCCTTCTTCAACATCATTGCCACTTTCATCCTTATTTCTTATTGCACAACACTATTTGAACCATAGTTTTGCTAAACACCTTTTCTTTCCCTTTTACTGTACAACAAAGCAAGAAGTTTAGGCAGAAACGCATGTCAACTTTTAGCTACATCATCTTCCCTAACAAAATGCTACAATCAAACTCCATCCTGTATTTTGGATTTTCAACAGTTCCAAGAATTATCATTACAAAGATACTTCAGTGATTCATTCCAGTTTTACCAATAAAACTCACCTTTGTATTGTCTACAGGAAAAGAGAACTCCAATGCCTGCTCCCACAGACAAGCAAGATATGCAGCACATTCACTTGACTACTGCTTATCACTACATTTTTCACTTTATCATTCCGTCAGGACTCACCTGTGTCTTTTCTTTAAAGTTATACTGTAATCTGTTAGGTTTTAGTAATGTTTTCTTTTTTTCTTGAATTGAAATAACAAAAAAGGTCCTGATCAGCAAAAAATGTTCCTGATAAAAGGATCATCCTTCGACACTTACAGGCTGAATTGACAGACTCTATTTTGCTTTCTCTTTAACAGCAGAACAAACACAGATCCAAAAAAAGATAAAGGTTAGTAACTCAAATATTAAATGAATAAAGGAGGTTGTTTTTTTTTTTTTTTTTTTTGTTCAGTTTTTGTTTGTTTGCTTGTTCTAAATACAACACAGGAAGCAGTAAATATTTGAATACTTCCTGCATTGTCAAGTTAGTGTCAGCCTATATTAAAGGCAGAACAGCAGGATTACTTGGGGGTTTTTACTAAGTAAAAAATTAGAGAATATTTCATTCACTTTATTCTTTGGTTACTTCATTAAGTTGTAAAATTTGTACCAGAAAAATTATTTTATTTGAAACCATGAAGTATTTCTTTCAAGACTTAAAACTTATCTTGGTAGAATATTTTTCCTTGATTCATTTTATAGAACCTCTTTGCCTGAGAACAATTATTTTATCAAGTTCTTATTGTTGATCCTAAAAATATTTTTCAGCAAAATTTGATTAGTTCTCCTTGAATATAAGCAATAGCCAGATTTGCAGGACAGAAGCATTTATAAAACAATCACAGAATTATAGAACATCAGGTTGGAAGGCACCTCGAGGATCATCTGATCCAAATTTCTTGGCAAAAGCCAAGTCTAAACCAGAAGGCCCAGCATCCTGTTCAGCTGAATCTTCATTGTCCAGTGCTGGGGAACCCATAGCTTCCCTGGGGAGATTATTCCAGTAGCTGATTGTTCTTGATCTGTAAATTTTCCTCTAGTGCCCAATCAAAATCTTCCTAGGAGTAGCTTGTAAGCCCATTACCCCTCATGTTTTCCACGTGAGTCCTTGTAAGAAGGGAGTCTCCATCTTCTTTAAAGCCATTCTTTAAATACTGGAACACTCTGGTAAGTTCTCTCTTCCTTTTCTCAAGGCTGAACAAACCCAGTTCTCTCAGCCTTTCCTCATACTGCAGCTTCCTAGACTTCCCAGGGGGTGACATTAGCCTTCTTCTAGTCTTCTGGGACATCTCTTGATCTCCATAACTGATCAAAGATTATGAAGAGCAGTCTTGCAAGGACATTAGCCAGCTCTCTTAACACCCTTGGGTGGATGTTGTCAAGGCCCATTGATTTGTAGGGGCCAGGCAACAGTTCACAGATCAACTCTTCCCTGATGGGGGGTCTGTGCTTGCACCAACCTGTATTTTCATTCCCAAGGTCTGGGGCTGAACCATTCTGATAAAGACAGAGGTGAACAAAGTGCTGAAGATCTCTGCCTTTTCAGCATTGTTGGTGACTAATTCACCTCTCTTGCTTAAGAGCAGGCTAGTATTTTCCTTCTGTTTCTGCTGGTTGTATACATGCCTCAAGAACCATTTCTTGTAGTTGCTGACATCTCTGGCCAATTTCAATTAAAGCTGAGCTTTCATTTTTCTAACTGCAACTCTGCATGCCCTGTCAATGGCCTTGTAGTTCTTAATTGATATTTGGCCTCTTTTCCATATCTGGTACACTTGTCTTTTGGTTTTAAGCAACCTCAGAAGCTCATAGTTAAGCTAAAGGGGTCTCTTGATGCACCTACTTCCCTTACCTTTAATGGGGATGACCTTTTTATGCTTCCAGGAGAGCATTCTTGAAAATCTCCCAGCCCTTGCTAATTCCTTTATCCTCTGTAGAAGCTTCCCATGGAATCCCTCTCAGCTGAGGTCTGAGCAAGCTGGAATTTGCTCTTCTAAATTTCAAAACCTTTGTCTTAGTACTAACCTTCAACACACTCGGCATGGTCCCAGCTTCCACAGTACTGTGATCACAGCAGCCAAGGCTGTCAACTAAATGAGACGTTATGAAGCAGATTTTCTTAGTTTGCAAGCAATAAATCCAACAGTGCCTCATTCCTGATAAGCATATCTAACATTTGCAGGAGGAAGCAGTCCTCTATGCATTCCAGGATCTTGGTGTATGTAAGCTGCTGTATTGTTCTCCTATCAAATGCCTAGGTAGCTGAAGTCATGCATGGAGCCAGGTTCTGTTGACTCAAAGCTTGATTGCATGGCCCAAATATTGTTTGTTGGCGTTATTGTCTGGGTTTGGAGTTCAGATCAGTAACAGATGCCTACTGAAGGATCTCCCTTGGAAACCACCCATCTGATCTTGACCCAAATGGGTCTTCCACAATCACCATAGTTGACTTCTATACATTCAAGGTTCTCCTTCAAATAGAGCATGACTCCTCCTCCTCCTCTTTACCACTTGTCTTTATGAAACATTATAGTCATCCATCACTACAGACCACCAGTTCCTCCTGTTGGTCCCCCAGGCAGTGTATATTGGTATACATAAATGTGAGGTGGTTGGTCCTCAGGTTCTCATTTTGAGAACATTTGTTGCTGCTCTAGTTTGCCTGGTTTATTTTCTGGTTGGTTGCCATGGTGCGAGCACTTCCACTTTGGACCCTGCCCCCCCAGGTCCTTCAGTTTAAGGCCTGCCTCACCAAGTTGGCCAGCCTGCTGCTGAAGATTCCCTTTCCAAAAGCATAATAAATATTTTTCAAGTATTGTGCCTTTCTTTATCAGGTTATCAGAGTTTGACCAAATGCTTATTTTATTTTCCTGTGTACCCTTAATGCCTTTAAATCTCAAGGCTTGAGTCAGGATATTGAACTAGATGGACCTTAAGTCTGAGACAGAATGTCTATGTATATTGTGATTAATGAACCCTGTGATTACTAATTATATTAGGAGACTGAAATAAAATTTATATACACCACAAAGAATTACTGAGCATGAATTATCATGCAAATCTAAAAAAAAAAAAAACCCGAAACAAAAAAAAACCCTCTATTCCAGAAAATGTAGTAGCCAGATAGTGCACTAAACTTACGTCAGTTGCTGCTTGATATCTAGAAGCAGACAGCAGCAACATATAAATTCTTACTGTGCAAGTGTTTTCCTACATTTTTTTCTTACTCCAAGAAATTCTGTACTACATCTAATGCCATGTCTTTGTACTTACTAATTGACAGAAGGCGTAGTTGCTTCTTATTTTGAAGTCAAAAGATTAATAGTGGTCAGATCCTTAGCTCTATGAAGCACATTAGAAGAGCTTATTTTAGTGTCACTCCAGCATTTTTTCCTACAAAAAACACAGCCTTGAAGATGGAAGCATGAACAAGGAAAAGAGTAAAAAGAAAAGCTCCCAATTCATTAAGAGCCCTTCTCAGATCTCACACATCTAAGGACAGCTTTCTAGCTTCTGTTAGAAAAAATGCTTGGTTCTTCTCTCAACCAATGTACAAATATTATTAAAATTATTAAAATTGCTCATGGTTATTACTTCTCCAGTTCACATTTTTTCCTCTTTGCAGTAAACAGGCTGCGTCTTCAAACATCACTTCCAATTTTGTCCACTGAGCTTAAAAGCTCATGACTTCTTTTCCCAGTACCACATACTATTATCACTAACCTTTTACCTTCTTTTATTGTATTATGCATGGAATTGAAAGGCAAGTGAAAATTTGAATTAAATTTATTAATATAGTAGCTAACACAAATTAACTTAGTTTACATGACATAAAAAACACACATTAGTTACCTACTCTTCTGGAGTATGTCTACCATCTTCCTACAGATTTCTAAGGAAATTAAGGTGAATCAAAACTCATGGAGTTTCAGAGGATGGAAGCCCATTCCTTGTAATGTCCACTTATTTTAAACCTCAGTAACAAGTGTCTAGATAATACAGAGGTAAAGGTTTGCAATAAAGCCACACTACATTAAAAAAATCCCATTGTACCAAGGCTATCAATCAGTAAGTGGTAGCAGTCTAGAAAAGTAAGAGAGAAAATTAAACTGCTATAAATGAAACATAATGAATGTCTGACAATGTCATGTTCCATTAAGTGATTTACCCAGCACATGCTCACTAGCTCTGCAACCTCTGGCATCAATTTCCATAGCAACAAATTGCAATGTTACCCGCCAGAGCACATCCAGCTACAAAGCGAACAAGGTCTAACAGTGGAATTTAAAAAAAAACAAACAACCCAAAACCAAAAACAACAACCATAAAATACATTATAGCAATATAAGTTTATATTGTACAAGGAACAATCACTTGTTAGACATGCTGGCTTTGTGAAAAAGTTAGTGTCTTCATGCCTAATGGCTCGTGTTTTGTCTAGTTCTTGTTTATGGGCTGGAAGAAGTAGTCACTGAGAAAAGATCACACAATTTTTTAGTCCAGGATGTAAGAAAGCAGCACAGTGGTTTTTGTTTTATTTGGAGAAATTTATCATGGAGGAAGATACATTATGTCACATCACTATTTCTGAACCTGGTACCAATAAGCCATTCCTGGTTTGTACCAGAGAGTTCACATGATGAAATTACTGGACCACTCACAATTCCCCAAGTTTCCACCTGTGACACTACCACTCCCTACCCCCTGTTGACTTGCACAATCACATCATAGGCAGATTAATTCCACTCAAGGGGAGGAAGATCATATCTTTTGTTCCTGAGTCACACAAGAAAATTTTCTCCAGCTTTGATATATAGGAATTTGTCTTTGCTTTATACATGAAGACTGTACTGTTACTTGTCCTAATGGTCCCCAGCTTAGTCCTGATTACAACAAATTAGTGTCTTTCTGCAGATAACAAGTATGCGTGGAATTGCATTGGATGATTTTATCATTTACCATAGCAGTCTTTGAAGATACAAAGGCTCCCATTGTCTAAGAGAACCCACTAAATAAACAAAATGTTTTCATTCTTTGTGAAATCGCAGGTTATATTGATATTACTTAAGAATATTTGTTGGTTCTTTATTATTACAAACTATATTGTGCTTGTATCTTACCAGATACTACATGAAAGCATTATCTTGGATCTTCCCGTTTCTCTACAAAGCCTTCATAATCCACTGGTATTCTGTCAGCTGCTCTCTGATGTGACAAGAATTTTTGTAGACCAAAGTGTCTAAACAGATCATACAGATTTCAAGCACACACACGCAAAAGTCCTTTCAACAGTAACAACAAACTCCTTTACAAGATGCCATTCAGCGTAAAGCTTCTGACATTTGCTTCCTGACCTTACTTCAGTGATCATGACTGTGGCATCCAGAGATTAACAGGTTCAAATAAAACTCTGCATATGAGCAGACCTTCTGTGGCCAGCGCACTCTGGAAAGCTGAAGCAGGCTAACGTATTCCCCAAGTCAACACTGAGTTTATTTCAGAAACAGAATAGAATTGTAAATGTCATAAGATAATGTTTTAGCAGATATTTACCCTTGATTTAACTTGGCCTATTTGGGTGTTAAAATCTGTAGCGGAGAATAAAGCTGCCAGCTGGGGAAAACTTAGTTGCTGAGGTGCAATGCACAGGGTGTAATCCCACACTGCTTCCTCCAAGCAGAGCAGTGGGTGAATTAGGGTTTATTGAAGTCACTGAGGAAGATCAAGTCCTCAAAAAACACATGAGATAAAGATAGGCATTTCTGCAGAGTGAGATACTTCTTGCTGCCTTTTGTTTCACAGAGGTGGAACAATTTCTACATCTACTGAGTTACACTCAAATGATGTAATTCACATGTGTGATAGGAATATGGGTATCTCTTAGTGACTGGCCAGTAAGAGATGCCCATGGCCAATCTCCAGGTGACTTCCATTAATATACTTAATTTAGAAGCTAAGCTAAATTTGCTTTCAGGGAGATTAATTCACATGCATATAAAATGCTTTTGTAAAAGCTTTTTAAAAGTCAAAGTTCTTAAGTTACCTTAATAGTTTTGTTCCCAACATTTTTAAAAAAACACTTGTCAATTCTGAAACTCATTTCCAGGTCGCCACTCTCCTTCAGTAGTTTCTGCAACTTGTCCTTGAGGACATGCTAACTGTCTCAGGTGTGGGACCAAAATAAGGTCTTAAATATTGGCAAGTTTCTTGGAATGGATTGACTTTAGCCAGGTTATACTCAGGTTTCTCTGAGCAATACTGAATTTGCCTGGGTGTTGTAATGATTGCTTCATTACTACTGGTATGACACCTGGAAATATTTCAATTAAAAAGTACTTTCTAATCACAATGTATCTTACAGAACATTTCATAACATTTGCTAATAACTTAGAATCATTTTGATAGAACCGTGCTGTATTCCATACCTAAAATATTTCATCAGGCTTTTCCATTAGGGATTGTATACAGTTATTATCTTTTTTTTAAAAAAAAGATCCATCACTTTTGGATTTCCTATTTTTATTGATAGACAAAGGTGGCTTGTTACCTTAATCATTCCCTGTATGACATATAAAATGCTAACACTGTAAACAAAAATGTAATTTGATTCAGTGTTATTTTTAATTTACTCACTGTGCATATATGATTAACAACATCACACTGAAATAATTGCGCCTCTCCTGTCCATCATCCCCCCCTTCCCCCCCCTCAGAAAAAACTCTCACAGCACATATTTACCTGACTTTGAATTAATATAATGCACATTATCTTCTTTTAAAACCCCTAAAAACTGGTATAAAATATTTTTCACATTTTGTGGTCCATGATTTTGATATTCACAAAAGTGACTACAATTAAAATAGTTTGTTCTTTTCAACAGAGCACATCATTTAAATATGTAATTCATGGAAGACTTGAACCTGTAAGCATTAGAGTTATTACCCAGGTTTTTATCTGCAAGGTTTCCCACTAGGTTTGATAGGATGTGTGGTTTTTGTTTATGAGTATAGACATTACTGTCAGGTGTAACTCATAATATTTTGTTGATTACAAGGCCTATTCAAAGACATTTTGATAACCATGAACTTGTTCCATTTATGACTATTAAAATCTTAAGGAAATAATGCTGCTCTTAAACACATTTACTTAATTCCGAACATCTAATTCCTTAAAAAAGTATGTATTATTTTAAGATTATTAATAATTATTATTATTGAAATTCTGTATTTTCAGTTTGCTCTATTAAATATGTCTCCTTTTTCTGTAAGTCTGAGGCTAATATATTTATTCTAGAGGCAATTAAGTATTTTTTTAAAGAAACTAATTGGCATTCTGAAGGAGAAGAGCTAAAAATACTCCTGTCCTGAATACAGATGTGTGGAGGAATCTCCCAATAGTGTATTTAGCTTTATGTGTTCTGATGCAAGAGACGAAAAATACCTCATGAAGCAAAATCTTGGGACAACTCTGAAACAGGCGCAGAATAAACTAATGCTGCAGAGGAATAAAACCCAAACAAACAACCACCCCAACCCCTAAAAACCCCCAAAGCTCTGTAGCTTAAACAGAAGAAAAGAAGAAGAAAAGTAGTGTAAACATCATGCAGATGTGATCACAGAGATAAACTGAAAGCAGATTTTGATTACTGTTCCACTTGGACAACGTACACTGGTTGTGGGACAGGCTTTTTGCATCATGCTACAGAAATCACAAGAAGGTGAATAAGAAGCTGCCAAAAGTACTGTAACATGCAATTCATATGTTTTTGTATTATGAAGTGCATTTTGCATTTCCTTGCCTTCCCTGTAGGAGCCTCAGTTCCGCCCTTCTCTAGAGGCAACAAAGATTAACAGTTTTCAGAATTACTGCCACAAATTCACACACTTAATAAGAGAACTGTATTTCAGTAAAACAAGGGAACTTTCGCTACTGATAGGAAACATCTTAAGAAATCTGAATTAAATTTTAATTGTTTAGATAACCAAGGTTACCTTCTTTAGCCTAGAAGGGAAAGAGTTTCTTCTAGGAATTGTTATTTCCTCTTTCCCCACTGTGAAAACAACAAAACCAGAAAGTGTTTTCAAATCTTTCCTTAGCCTATGGAAAACCATCACTAGTAAGCTGTAAAGCAAGTACTATATACACAGAACATACATACGGAAGGATACAGAACAACTTTGTGCTGCAAATGGCACTGTCAGGGTACCATTCCTCTGCTGAGTCTAGCCAATGTCTTGCAGATATCCAGCTATCATTACATATATCATTGTAAGAGGTTTTTCTTCAGCTGCCTGAAATTTCTTGTTTTATGATACTTATTAACACCTTCCTCACTTTTAGTTGATGATGAACAGGAGGAAACCAATTTTACGTTCAAAAAACTATTTACCCAAACCCCTCCACATGTGAAATTTTACTGCATCACAGCAACAGCCTTCAAAACAAGTGTATCTTGCCCTCTTATAGATGGCAGTATCTTGTGCTTTTCCTGGGAAATGTCATGCTCTAGTTTCAGATGAACCACCATTAGAAAGGAGTAGGTAATGATTTGATTTGTCACAGGTGTAATAAATATCTTCAATTTGAAATATTACTAATATTGATATTTAGCCTTTTTTCCGTGATTTTCCAATTTGAGAGCTTAATCTGATCTGTAGTATTGTCAAACTTACACACATATAACAACATGGCAATTATTAATGAATTGGGCATGAGGTTTGGCACATTAGTTCTATTGCCATATTTCATATTCTGTTACTTCTGGCCTTCAATACGCTATGATGTGCAAATGACATCAACTCAAGCCTGCAGCAACAGTTTCCTAAAAATCACTACTATTTGCAGCGGAAGTACAAGCTAGTGATCCTCTTCTCTCCTATCTATGACAGAAAGGTATTTTTCCAGATGGATATGAAAAGATGAGACTTTACTTCTGAAGTAGGACTACCACAGTCTACTACTGAGGGAGGGTGGGGGGAAGGGAAAATTAAAGAACCATGAGGAATACAGCACCTTATGTGTATTTTCTGTCACAGCATTTGCAAGCCTTGCAGTTACGAAACTATTATAAAAGCAAAAGTTGAAAAGCTTCTTTGCATGTTTGGTTTCAGTTTAGTGGGGCTTTTTTTTTTTTTTTTTCAAAAAAAGTTCATTGATACAATCTAAGCAGCAAAATGATTAGCTTTTAAATGGCTCTGAATAACGATTACAAATCCAGACACTCACCAGGGGAAAGGATGCTTAAATCCATAAAGAATTCTCACCTGCTGATGAGACTAGTAGCAAGCAGAATGCTACTCCACAGAAGCAGAATTGTCACTTTTATACCTTTAGCAAACAGAAGATACTGAAAAAAACATTGCTACATCAAGAGGAACTGTGTAGAAATGTGAATTGACTCTTCAAAAGAAATCAAGAAAGCTTGTTATATGTTTTACTATTTAGGGAATCAGTGATTTTTCAAACTTCCCACTGTGATGCTATAAACATGCTGCCTCTAATGCTGCCAAAGCTTATTGAAACCCCTGGTAGGTAACTCCACAATGCTCCACACACCATGAAATTCAATTACATTTAAGAAAATTAGGGTTGAGTTTAATTACTTGTGAATACTTTGGATGAGCACAAGTTCTGCTTAAGGATGTGGCTTGCAGAGGTCTTGACTTTCAAATTAAATGAATTCACTCACATATTGTGCATTTCCTTTTGAAACGAATTTAACTTCTGAAGATTTCTTGCACTTCAAGAAAAAAAGAAAAGTAAAATCACAATGTCCTATTAAAGCTGCAGAAAAATCAGTATTTACTCTTATGTACAGAGCATGTATGAAAAAAATCAAAACAACTGATATTTTTCTGGTTTGTTCAGTAGGAGGAGAAACTTTCCCCTAAAAAAAAAAGAAATTTGGGCACATATATAGATATATATATGAGGAACACTGCATTTATGTGGATGTTGTAAGTAAAATTTTACCCTCCCAGTGAGAGACAATTTGAAACCCTCTGGAAAGGGTTTCTCTACATACTAAATTGATGCAAATCAAGCTTACACTGAGTTATAAAAGGTGAGCATCTGATAACTCCTCTGTGAGAGCATTCACTGATATTGCACTCAGATTGTGCTTATCTTCATTATAAACATTGGTAAATAAAGTGCCATCCTGGGTTGCACACAGGGTATACATAGTATATGACATGACAATAAAGAAATGTCTATAATCAATTTTTGATGTTAACAACAAGCTACATCAATCAATGGAGTTGTAGAGAATTTTGACTGATTTCAGATTTAAGTATGATCTATAAGGACCTGGAGTGAAATCTGAGGTCACTGTGTTTTGTGTGAATTCTGCCAGATTAGGAAGCAGAGAACTCTGTTTGCCTTTTTTTTTGTGCCGTGTGACCTGCAAACCTGTTGTGTTGTGTAATACATATGGACACAGTGCGTGGAGGGAAGAGATTGATCTGTAGATCTATTGCTGAGACCAGTCTTGTTCAGCATCATTGTCAGTGACATGGCCAGTGGGACTGAGTGTACCCTCAGCAAATTCTCTGACACCAAGCTGTGTGGTTTGGTTGATATGCTGGAGGGAAGGAATGGCATCCAGAGGGACCTTGCCACACTTAAGGTGGGCAAGGTGGGCTGATGCCAACTTGATGAAGTTTAACCATGCCAAGTGCAAGGTCCTGCACCTGGGTCAGAGCAATCCCAGGCACAGCTACAGGT
>JANRGW010010255.1:0-35740 GCA_024733675.1 Psilopsiagon aymara
GGCTGAAAGTCAAAACCACAGCACTGCACCAGCTACCAAGAAGGAGAAAAATGACTGCTACTGCTGAACCCAGGACACCTCTTTACTGTGAGGGTGCTGAGGCACTGGCATAGGTTGTTCAGAGAAGATGTGGCTGCTCCATCTCTGGCAGGGCTCAAAGGCCAGGCTGGAGAGCAGTTGGAGCAACCTGGTCCAGTGGAAGGTGTCTTTGCCCACGGCAGGGGGTTGGAACTGGATGATCTTTAAGGTCCCTTCCAATACAAACCATTCTATGATTCTATGCTTGTCAGCACATGTCACCATCTCTCTCAATATTGGTAGTACACCCAAAACTACCTCATGAGGCCAGAGAACTGGTTTTGACACTAGATGGCAACTTCTTCTCAGAAATAAACAGAATTCTGAGGCTTCAAAGATGTAAGAAAGAGTAGGTAAAACACTGCCTAGCCTGCTACCTCAGGAAGGCTGTCCAGGGCAAAGATGCAGGACCACCCTGTACAGCTGTGTGTCAATTACTGGAGCTGAATGGGCTTCACCAGCCCCAGTGCTGCAGAGGAGGAGACCATACTGCAGTACGTGAAACAGGCTGCACCTTTCAGACTCAACTCACACAGTCGGAAAAGCTGGTATGTTGCCAGTTCCTCTGCATGACAGCAGCAATTAAGACATCAGCTTGATTTGTTATTATAGAATAAGCCAGGCCACGTGTGAAATCACGCAGCCTTCATCTCACCAGTCTTCTGCATGTTACCAGAGACTGTGAAGCACTGCCTGCAAGAATGCGCTATGGCTGCCAATCATCCACTGCTATTGCAGTGGAGCTGAACCAGGGGGAAGGCCTCTACGCACTTCAGAGAATGAAAAGAAAGCAATCCATTCCTGTAAGATCTCAGAACTTCTGACGACAGGAAGTAACCTCCTCATTTTGGCAATTTGAGTTGACAAAGTAGTCTTTTCAATGCAGCACCAGTTATCTGCAGGCAATAGGGTTTACACTGTTCACCCCATTTACCAGAAGCAGTTTACTCCAGACAGTACCTAAATGACAGTGAAAAGAAAACTCAAAGACAACATTTTTAGAAAGTTAATTTATATTATTCTCTCTCAAGCAGGCTGCTCCAAGGACTTACTAAGCTACTGCCTCACACACTGATCTCAGGTAACTGAATGCCAAGGTAACAGTGACACAATCCGTTTGCTCCAGGGATATTAGTAACAATGCATACAAATCCCACAGAATCAAAGACATGCATATCTAGTACCCAGGGAATTTCACAGCAGTGTATCAACCAGGAGCTGCATAAGGCCTTAGATGTATTCTCAGCGTCAATTTGTTGACAACCCTGCAGTAAAATCCTAGTGCACACCAGGCACCTCTATTACCCTTAACGTGCAATAGGAAAATGGATTCCTCTGCCACATGCAACACCTTACTTTAACTAGAGAATTAGCTAAGGCATATCAATAGCAAGCTACTAATGAATTTACTATTTCCATAGAGACAGTCACACTTTAGATTCTGGTAGCGTTTGAGTTTTTATCACACTAGCTCTTCCTGACACACTATGAGCATGCACTCACAAAGATACCATTATTGCAGCACCATCAGCAAAGAGAATTGCTAAGCACTGCACACGGTGAGGCTAGGACAGGCTGCCAACCACATTTCAGCACCTCCAAAGAGGGTTTAATTAAAATAGTGTCTTGTGACTAATCAGATTTGATGAGCTATTTGAGGACCACTGTATCAAGCATCTTGCAGTTGCCCTGTCCTGCTGGATGGAAAAAAATCCGTATTTGCAGCCAGTTAGGTTGCTGATGTTGCCACTACCTGTCTGGGGATTATCTGAACCATTATTTGCTTAGTCAAGGCTGTTACGCTGTACTGTAAAGGTCTGCTTAACTTTGTTACCTCTATTTTACAGATTTAAAGGACTTGCTCACAAAGGCATATCAGCTAATAGATGACTGCCAGCCCTATCACTGTTGCCTTTGATTTCCAGGCTCCAGAACAGGATGCTGAAGGGCATCAGTGGGAACCATGCATGGGTGCACATTTTAAACTGATGAAGAACATCCTCTACTGCATGTGCACTTTTTCAATACTTTTGCTGGGCTATGTGAAAAAGTTAGTTGCACAGTACTAAAAGGTTTTCTTACAGCCACCTACAAGCATTCTTCTGTAAATTTAGACTTCCTCAGTCCCATTACCTTGCTTTTGGTTCTGGATAACTCTCCAAAGAGAAGACCAGGGTAGCAAGTGTCTAAACATTACAAGCAACTTTAACAGCAGCAGCCACTGAAGCAACCTGATGTGAACTCTTCCCTTCCTGTATGTTCATTTTTCACTTAATAACACTGAGACAATAGGGCAACATTCTTAAAACCAGCCAGCCAGAGAAACATAGCATAGTAGAGCCCAGGATGAAGGAAGAGAACCTCAGAGTGGTGATATAAGGGGACAGGGGGCCAGCAAAACAAGCAGAACAGCAAAAAATTCTGCTTTTCTGCTGCTCAGATACAGCAGAGAAGGAACGAGGTAACACTGATGACAGAAAGAACTGGCACAGAGAGACAGATAACAAGGTAAAAGGGCTTGAAGGGACAGCACTGAGATGACCAAGACAGTGCCTGACATGTCATCACTTAAACCTGAATGACTACTTTACTGCGTTGCCAGACAGAACACAGAAGAGCATGACTCGGTGCATTCAAGCAACAATAAAGCAACAGTCACATCAACAGGAAAGAAAAAAAGTTACCACTAAGACTGACTCATGAGGAGCTCTGGGAAACTGGGGTGATTTTTGATTATTATTTCCATGTTCCTTCTATTGGTGTTTTCTCTGGATTTTGTATCTCCATTCCTCTTCTTCTGAAAGAGCTCTGATGAAAACATCCTACAACTAATAGTACCTACAGCTTTATCAGTGATAAGTCGAGCCAGCTTAACCATTTGTCAAAAGGAACCGGTCTCTTGTTGCTAATATCCCTCCTTCTGGGGTGCAAGTACATCTAGATTCCAGACATACGAATTCTCCAAATTAACTCCCACCTAAGATTCAGATAAATGAGAAATGTACTTGTTATAAGTCAGAAGAAACCAAAATGCCGCAAGTTATCAACCATAATCAAAGCAGCACATCTATGATTTTCAGAGAACAGACCCCTGATCTTGCAGCTTCCATTTTGCCTGATAACACACATTATGTAGTCTAAATATATGGAACTGAGGGTGCATACATTCACTCTGAAAACCACAAAAAAGACAAAGAAATCAAAAGGAAAAGGTAATTTTGCTGCCCATATTACATTAACAAACTTCTAATGATTTTATACCAAGAAACAGGTGAAAAGATGTTCTGTTCAAGTCACTGATTTCTAATGCATTACAGGTATTCCACATTCAGATCTGGTTTAAGTTCTCGCTACAACTATTTGTCCCAGTGCAAGTGAAAGGCTGTAACCAACATCAGGGTTCTGTATATTGCCTCATACAACAAAAAGAGAAGTAGATAGTGCCTGTTGGCAAGACAAAACAAATATTAAGATTCCCATATCAAACTTCCCACCTATGTAAGCATTAAATCATTGCTACACAACTAGGATCTCTTAGCCTGACAGCAAAAAGCTGATCACAGATGTTTACTACAGTACAAAAAGAGATTCCATTTTCATTTACTGCAGTCCCTAAACAGATGACATCACCCCAAAATCTGCAGCAAACGCTTCTGCTTTGTACTTTCAACAGTCCTACAAACAATAAGAACAGTCAACTGCATGAAGGTACTCCCCTTTTGTAAAGGACAATGATGTTGACTCACTGACACCAGCTCTCTGGATAAAGTCGTTGTAAAACTGTATTTGACGTGTTGTAATTACAAGCCCTGCAGAGGAAATAAAAAGAAGGAAAAAAAAAAAGAAAAACCAATTTTCACTAGTCTTCACAGAAAAGTTTTAAGCATAACCACAGTAACTTCTTTTAAGTGCTACTGCAATCCAGGAGATAAGTTACATTAAGGTTCTGGGTCTACTGTAAGATAAGCAAAGCCAAAACAGACCCTCCCTGAAGCAATCACAGTTTCCATCCAATTTTCAATGGCTGCAGGTTAAAACAAATCTAATGATATGCCTTCATCTTGTGGGACTATGGTGGTTTAAGCCCAGCCAGTAATTCAGAACCATGCAGCCACTCGTTCGCTGTCCTCCCCTCTTCTTCCCCAATAGGCTGAGATAAGAACAGTCCAATATCTAAAGCATAATATAAAACTATTACTAATAATAAGGGAAATAAAAGGGGAAAAGGAAAAGAAAACAATAAATACAAGTGATTCACAACACAGTTACTCACTGCCCACCAACCGATACCCAGCCCGACTCAAGCAGTAATCTGGGCTTTCTGGGTGACTCCCCCCAGTTTCTATATTGGGCATGACATGCTGTGGTATGGAATACCCCTTTGGCTAGTCTGGATCAGGGGTCCTGTCTCTGCTTCCTCCCAGCTTCTTGTGGCCCTCCTCACTGGCAGAGCATGAGAGACTAGAAAGTCTTTGATCAGGGTAAACGTTACTGAGCAACAACTAAAACACATGTGTGTTATCAGCACTGTTGTCAGACTAAAGCCAAAATACAGCCCTGCACCAGCTACTAGGTAGGAGAAAAGTAACTGTTAGAGCCGAGCCCAGAACAGGGACAAAAGTGGAAATCGTCATCATACATTTACTCAACTGCAGAGTAGGAATTACATGAACAACAGGGGGAAGAGGAAGGTATGACTTATCTTTGCTACATATACACCCCATGGAGGAAAGAGCTACCATGAGAAATCTAAATTTTGAAAGACAGCCTGTAAAAATCAAAGTTACTCAGTTTGTTATTTTCAGTGCAATGACTGAGGTGCAGAGAGACAACAACCAAAAAAAAAATAGAACTTTAAAAACATTTCCAGAATACATGAGAAAGAAGGACAGGGAAAAAGAGCCCCCAAAGAGTAGGTGTGTGTGCAGATCACATTATAGGATTTACGAGACACCATCCTTTAGTGATGGCAGTAACATCCATTACTGGGCTTTACTTGCAGATGTTGAATAGCATCCTCCTAGAAGCCACAAAGATTAGGAGAAATTGATTTTTCAAATTGTGCCATTGCTTAATGTGACAGAGTGGGCAATCGGACCTTCTACTTCAGTACGCATCAGTCAATGAGAAGTTAAAAGGCAGCTCTTCCAAAGGCTCTTAGAAAAACACAGCATCTCTGGTGCTATTGCTCCACATGAATTCACTGCATCAATATTCAACTCCTTTAGTTACACAGCTACTCTCATGTCACGTTGCTGCTCATTAAAGACACTGGACTTGTTAAAAGCATGAACTATTTGGGTTGTTTAAGAATTTATGGCTCTTAAATGATAACGCACAGCTCTATTCCTCATTTAAGATCCTGACTTGAGTTTTCGGACAAAGTAATTTGACAAACATTTCACCCAGAAATAAGAGGAAAAACCCTGCAGTGGCTGAGGACATGCAGTACACTCATGCACCAGTTTTTCAATCACTGCTACCACTTACCTGCCATACAAGTTTTCAATGAAGCTGAAACTTATATACCACACAAACCTCTGGAAGCACAGGTTTTACAGGCAAGAGGATAAGGAGACTGAAAATTACTTATAGACATCCCTGTGGTCAAGGTAGATATGCACAAGGTTTTCCTTTCACAAGAAGCTGATGCAATGAACAAAAGCATTAAAGATGCAGCTGTTCTAAATTCATATTTAACTGTTGCAGAAAATAGGTGACCTTTTTAAAATGGAGTCTTAAAAAAAAAGGGGGGGGGGAAGGACGGACCTGTCAGAAGAGAAAACCGTGTGCAACGAACATCTAAGGCTGCCCTAACTTCCAGACTCTGCAAACAAGGGGATAGCACAAATTGTGCAAACTCTGAGCGCAGGTGATTCTAGAGTGCAGTTCCTACTAGTGACTGTTACTTAAGTTACTTAAAGAACACACAAACAGAGGAGAAAATAAAGTATATGGGTTTACATTACCTTTTGCTTTTTAAGATCAGCTTCACTAATCCACAAAATATAACACCATCAAGGAAATGGTGGTAAACCAGAAGGACCAATTTCCCCTCCTTGAGACATAACAGAAGCAAGACAAATATTTGCAAGATAAGACATAGCAGGAAAATATAAATATGCTGTGCAACTCCTGCATTCTAGGAAAGAAGCAAGAAATTATGATCGGGTCACCCACAAGGGTTATAATAATCTCACAATACAATACTGAAGCAAGTCCCCAACTTGACAAGCAAAGCAACTGCTTCTAACTATTATTTTCCTATATCTAAAGTTTGCATTGGAAATACCTACCACTTCTGAGAGTTTACAATACACTGAAATAATCTACTAACTTAACACATTTAGGTACTTCAGCTTAACGAGTACAAGACTTCATACTACTATGAACAAATCAAACCTTCGGGAGCAATCTTAGCACTAGCCAGAGTGTACATGTTGTACACACATGTATGTAAACTTGCTTTTCAGTTAATCCTACCACTTCAGAAGGCAGCTAAAATTTCAGCACAACCCTTCCCAAATGAGAGGCTGCTAGCTACAGAAAGTTATTAGCTTCAACAACAAAATAGCCCACTTACTCCTTTCTGGAAAGATGTATGGAAAAAAACAGTGGAATATCCTGAGCATACAAAATGTATGATTGGGACCCAGAGCAGCAAAAGGTAATTAAAATGCTGCTCTGTTTGTTGCAGTGTTACTTCAATATGCAACAAGCTGACTCTGCAGTTCTTGAATATTATTAATACTTCAGACTTGTCCCAGTTATGAATGAGGAGAACTAGACAAACATTCCCAGAATTTTGCCAATGTAACAGAGTAGAACAGCTTTTGCTATTAATCAGAACACCCCTTTTTTAATAAAAAAATAACAGGATTGTGTGGTTTTAAGCTACTGCTTCTTACACTCTTTGACCCAAGAGAGGTATACAGGTAGCTGCAGGTCTTACGATTAGAAACAAGTTCAACTCTCATTGACCACACCAAGATCTACTCCCAACAGAGAAAAGAACTCTATATATACTTCAGAAAGCAATTTGTATTCTTTTGATAACTATTACTGAAAGAATTTAATCCATTTAAACACACTACAACAATTAAATGATTAAGTTTAAGAAAATCCATTCTAACAAAAGCTACACAACTGTCACCTTTTCCCTGTCCGACCACAGAAGGGAAATGGTACTGATCATTGAGAGGCATGGTTTTTGTTAGAAATTTGGTAAAATGTGAATGCTTAAGGAATTATTTTAACAAAGTGGACAAAAAAAATCTAGGAAGAAATCAAGTTCAATGAAAGTTTTAAAACAGAAAATGAAACCTGACAGCAGGTCAAACATCACTTGCCATTTTGTATACTTCAGCTCAGTTACAATACGTGTATACTGCACTGTACAAGAATAATGGGACCAGTGTTAAGACTACTAAAGATTCATCAATTTTTCCTCTTATACTACAGTCACATGCACTACCCACTCTCACCACACATTTAGTTTTTTCCAGCAACATTTAGTGTGCCACCGGCAGAAACTACAGGCTGTTAAATTAACTATCCCACCTACAAACAACTCTGCCTGCCCTGCAGCAAACAGGCTAAAACCTTAACTCTGCATGGGAGCTGCAGCTTCAAATCCTCATTGGTCCCTCAGTCCAAGAAGTTTAAATACACATAAGGCCAGCAGCAGCCTTTGCCCACTCCCTACAGTATCTGACCCATAACGTGGTCAGAACTGCTTAAGTTTTCCAGCCATCTGATATTCCTGTTTTCCACTAACATACTTCATCTGTCTCAACTAGAAGAGCCATGTTCTGAGACACAAGTGCCCTGAAAATTCACTTAATTTACTCACGGAATGGTTAGCGATGGAAAGAACCTTCAAATATTATATAGTACACCCCCCCACCACCACAGGTAGGGCCATCTTTCACTAGATCACATTGCTCAAAGTCGCTTCTAACCTGATTTTGAACACTTCCAACGATGGAACATACACTTCTCTACGTAACCTGTTCCAGTGACCTCTTCCTTAGGTCCAACCTAAATCTACCCTCTTCCACTTTAATCTCCTAGTGTTGCCTGTTTTCACTGTAAGTTACTCTTTCAGCAAACACACCCTTTGACAGATATGAAAGCAAAAGTCCTAAAAACTCCTTACTGCTGAAGCACCAAACAGGTGACCACAGAACAAAATGCAGAAACTCTGAAGGTACCAGGAGCAGACACATACACAATTACAAGCCTCCAAGTTTTAAGAATGTATGAAGACTGAACTAGAGTTTCATGCTGAACTGGAATGAAAAATGGGAAAGAAAACATAGCCACAGAAAGACACTGCTTTAAGAGGAAATCTAGAAGGCCACAAGATATTCGTACTTCCAGAACCGAATACCCTTACACACAGGCACACATTTTTCACTTATTACCTCTGCTCTGACCAGAAAGTAGTTTTGCCACAATTCCCTTAGACCCTCAGCACCGCCTAGCTCTTACATGAGACTTCAAAATAATTCTCAAGACACTTAACCAGCAGTAAAACTACTCTTTTGCAGGTGTGGGGAACATGGCACAAAGATGCAGTAGTCTGTCCACAAGCTTCTAGCTCAGTCAGTAACAAACCCAAACAGAACCTGTATTTCCTGAATCCCAAATCCACAGCTACCCCAGGAGTCTCACTGCATTCTCTCAAGTTTGGATAAGTATCTTTGTCTCTCAGTTTTCCCAATCAAATCACTCCAGTTCAGCTTTCTATTTAACTAGAAAAGCCTTAAGGATGTTCTTCCGAATTGAAAATACAAATCTGGATTTAGTCCAAACTTAGTTACTACTTCAAATTAATTTAAGTCTGCAATTTTGTTACACACTATAGTCTCACATAGTGGTACAGCCTTTTTTCCTGCATTTTAGAAACTATTTCAGCAGCTACAGTAATGAACGCAACCCCTGAAGCACTTAGAGCAATAAATAAACAGAAACAGTTCATTTCATGTGCCAAAGCAGTCTTCAGAGATGCATTAACTTAATTTCCTCAGGACGTTTTGACAGATATGACACAGCTTCAGCAATCAAGCCTCACTTCTACTTCATAACTAGACCAGAGTAGGCTGCTGGAGGAGACTGCCCCACAACCATACAGCAGTCACGTACATTGGTTTTTCCCCTCCCCTAACAGACTGGTAACAAGATGGGTCTGCTAACAGTACAGAGCCCTACCTCAGTGGACTATCATTAATCTGACGAAGCAGCAAGATTACCTCTTTTTATAGAAAATAAGTGGAGAGACTATGAGTTGAGTGTTCCTCAACTGAGATATTAGGTTTTCTCCTGCAACCCAAGAATGACTCTCAGACTGCCTCTTCTAAAACCCACATAATGCCTGATTCTATGCAGCTTACTCTAGCAAATAAACTCAGCCCTGCCTAATGACAGAACGACAGCATCGCATTTACATTTCTGCAGTAGCACCAAATTACCAGAGAAATATGCCTTGAAGGCAGCTTTTAGTAAGTAAAATGGATATGCAGCTTCTTCAAGCTGGCAGAGAAAAACTTTAAATTATTCAATAGTACCAATTTTTCCAGTATATGGTTAGATTTCTGCACTGAATACTGGTCTATTTCAAGTGTCCATCTTCTTGGGAGCGAGGTGAAGGCAGAAAAGAAGAAGGCAGAACTTTTTCATCCATCCAAGATTGCTAACACATACAGAATATCGCAAGAGGTAGGCAGACCTTCAGAATCACGTACTACTTGTGTATGCAATACTGAAGCTCAGGCATGAAAAGGACGATATTACGCCCACAAACAGATGTGATGGCCATTCTGTCAACCAAATGTGTTTCTAGAGTCCATCCTCAGCTCAGACCACACAGCCATTCACACCACATTCAGCTTCTTCACCTTCGCCTACCTCTATTTATCACACCTTACTATACGCTTGTGGATTCTTAAAAATTAAGCTGTGTTTATTATGGCTTTTCCAGCTGAAGATCTTCATTAAGAAGAGATTACAGAATATAACAGTAAAATATTTATGTTCTCACTTGAATCTGCAAGCTTTCCTTTCACATACAAATTAAGAAACACTCAATAGTCTTAGTTAAAAGCAATGAGTTTTTTACCAATTTACTTGCATTTTCTTTGCAAAGAAATTACACTACTAAGCACAGGCATGCGGTGATCTAGGAATACACCGCAAGTTTTAAAAGCTAACAAAGATTTCCAGGTAAGTCAACAGAAATCATGTATTAAACTCCCTTCTACAAAAAAAAGAAGGAATCCTGTAACTGCACATATTTTGAAAACTGCCCTCTGACAAGACACTAATCCAAATCTGGCAATTGTTCTTCCACATACAGTTCTTTCATAGACACCTTACAGGAACTGCACTTAGCATCCCTGCAGGCGTGACACTACTTGTCAGCTATGGGAATCCCAAACAGCCCTAAAATGCATCTCCCCTTCCAAAAAGCCTGTCAGGTCTTCAGTTTAATATAGTAACACAAATAGTTAGCTAATTAAAAGTTAATAAAAAAAATTCTTACCCAAATACTTTCTTTAAATTATTCCTCAGAATACAGATTATTCCTCAGAATTGTCTTCCGCTACATTACAATATCTCAAGTGGGATATAGCCCTAGAGGGCAGGTGGGCCCAAGACTGTTGGTTGACAGTCAAGGATCAGCTGCTACAAGTTCAAAAGTAACTCAACACAGAGCATTTTTTATGGGGGCATCCTTCATCCCCATAGGAAGAAAGGGCAGTTGTGGTGTGCTGATGGCTTTGGCCTGACAGCCAGGGATGGGTAGGAGAGCTTTGTTTGTGTGCTGAGGACAAAGGAAGACAAAGCTGACACATCTCCCCCTTGTTTCTTGCTCCTCTGGGCTTTCGCTTACATGGTTTGGTCATTCTGGTGTCCTCAATGTAAGAAGGACATAGAGCTGTCAGAGCAAGTCCAGAGGATCATCAGGGGCTGGAGCACCTCCCATATGAAGATGGGATGAGAAAGTTGGGGCTGTTCAACCTGGAGAAGAGAAGGCTGCATGGAGACCTCAGAGCAGCCTTCCAGTATCTGAAGGGGGCCTATAGGGATGCTGGGGAGGGACTCTTCATTAGGGACTGCAGTGATACGATAAGGGGTAATGGGTTCAAACTTAAACAGGGGAGGTTTAGATTGATATGAGGAAGAAACTCTTTACTGTAAGGGTGGTGAGGCACTGGAATGGGTTGCCCAAAGTGGTAAATGCTGCATTTCTGGCAGTGTTGAAGGCCAGGCTGGACAGAGCCTTGGGTGACATGGGTTAGTGTGAGGTATCCCTGCCCATGGCAGGGGGGTTGAAACTAGGTAATCTTAAGGTCCCTTCCAACACTAACTATTCTGTGTTTCTAAGTTGTTAAATGCTTAGATGTGAAAGTAATTGCTGATAGAGAGCCCTGCCAGTCACTGAACACAGATAGAATTACAGTTTGATTAACAAATCTAGGTTTATAAGGAGGTCATAAGTTTCATAGACATGTATACAGAAATCTGCCCTAACCTTTCTTTATGGTTCATTACATCCCCAAAGTGCAAATTTATTTTATACTACTGTACTTTTTCTATCCATTTGAGTTTCCAAAATTCCAACCAACATGCGATTTAGGGGATACATTCATTTGCTTATTCCCTCTCTTCCCAAAAAAGAACCTAAAGGTACATTCTGAAAAGCACGATAAAACTCCTACTTTTTATACTGTTACATACCCAGCAAGCAAAATAAAACTATAAACTTTAAGATATTTTCTACCAAGAAGTCAAATAGACTGGCAATGAACTGCTTGTTGTGACCTAATACTTAATTGAAAGATTAAGAACACATTCCTTTCTCAGGGGTACACAGCATAATGCTTTTCTATCTTTTTTCACCAGATGCAATTTTATTCCAGATGATTAATAGTGATTTTATTCCTATAAACTTCTTCCCCTACTACATGTGCCTCCTATATTTCTACGTCAAATTATTACATATTACTGTGCAAGGACACCACATGATGGTGTTAGTCATTAGGGTGGATCCCAGTGTGGCCTTGCTGTATCAGAAAAGGAAATACATATGCTTGAATAATTACTATGCAGAGTGCTTATAAACTAGGAATATAGTTTCATTTTAGAGTTCAGAGCTGATGGGCAAATTAAGTTGAACACATAAGCATATCTCCATGTCTAGATTATGTTCAGTGCTAACACTTGACACAGTACAACTGGTAATACACGTACACTCAGAAATATACATACCCAAACCCAGCCTCCCAAACTCGAGCAATAAATCTCACCAGTCATTTCAGCCACAGCTTCATCTGCTGCTCATCTAGAGACATTGAACGGACCAAGCAAAAAATACACACATTAGGAAAGGGCTTATATCAAGTGTTTCCCCATAGCCTAGTAGTTAGTTACCATGAATGCTGATCTCCAGCAACAAAGAGCAAGTTAACTCGGAGCTCACAACTCTTTATTACTAGTTTCCATAACACAAGATACCAATAGCTAAGCGGCTTCAGTATAACCATATTCAGACCACCTTCCAGCAGAATTGACCACTTCTTGGATAGGACTCATGTTCTTCCAATTTAAAATGTTACTGCGATGTAACAGTTTCTGATACAAAATGTAGCTGAGAAAATACAAGCTCCCAATTCCCATTTGAACTGAGTCAGCTAGTTAGAAACTGTAACAACTGCTAATGGAGAACTGTATTTTGACCCCCTCTGCTTTCCCCTTTTAGAAAAGAGTAAATTCAAACAATGATATTCTGTTCCGTCTTTTATATACTTCCGTGCTTCAAGTACATAGCAAGCTTAAAGGATTCTGAAAAAAACTTTCAGGCTTCGGAGAAAAATAAATAAACAAACCCCACAATCAAGTCTGGGCATACAAACTCCTCTTTCAAAATATTCCAAACACAGGAAAGACAGTATTTCTTAACATTTAAGAAAATGCCCTCCCTATACAAGCAAGCAATTGGAATAAATTTGATCATTTAAGAGATGGAGAAAAAAACCCAATGCTCAGCTCCTCTTAGAGGCCTCAAAACAAGACTACATTGACTACAAAAGGTCACTAGGAACTCAGAACATGAGCTTATTCAAATCAAGTCAGAGGGTCAAAGCATTAAGCAATGCACTTGCATTCCAGAGAGGATTACCTACCTAAGTAGTTAACACACACAAAAATGTGAGCTCAGGCTTGT
The DNA here is from genome assembly GCA_024733675.1 of Psilopsiagon aymara. NCBI lineage: Eukaryota > Metazoa > Chordata > Aves > Psittaciformes > Psittacidae > Psilopsiagon > Psilopsiagon aymara. The sequence goes on from JANRGW010010255.1 coordinate 13,307, forward strand.
ATTGATCAACTGCAACCCCAGCCATGGAGTGGTACATGCTGTGAGATCAATAGCTACCAGAGCAAGCAGATACAATAGAGGGGAAGGGAAACCAACCTGTCACACACCCTAGGAGTCCTACTTTTTAAAACAGAAAAGCTACTTACAATTTGTAAACAACCTTTCTCTGCCTTTCCTTAAAACAATAGTTTTCAAAAACACCTTCCAGAGCTTCTCAGTTACAGCTCTGCTAGACCTTTTGCACACTGACATTGATCTGAATCTCACTGATCAGTTTTAAACAGACAGTAATACCTTCATGTAGAGATCCTTGTAAAATGACAGCTCAATTTCTGGAATTTGATTGAAGAGACTGGGAGTGATCATGTTAAAAACAATGCTGGAGAAAGCCAGACAGAAGTTCTGTTTATTAAGTAAAACTAAATTTTTCACAGACCAATTCATAAAGATGTTCAACCCAGTACCAATTGTAAAATACAGGAACAGGCTGATGTCAAGCACTTATAATATAGAAGCTGGACATTGACAACAATACGGTATGTCATGAATAAAATCCCTGAATTCTGTGGAAGAAACAGGAAATCATAAGTTTGTACAATTAAAAAGGAAGATGAGTAAGGCGACAGCACTTTTGCCTCCAGCATGCCAAAACAGTTCTGGCTGATGGCGTGACAGAAGGAGATGAGGTGGTCTCCTGGATTGGTCTAGAAACCTGACTCCTATTCTATTAAGAGATTTTGGTCTCCAGGAAAACAAGTGCTGTGCATTGCAAAACATCATGTGAAAAAATGAATACTGAGCTCTTTCATGTGTTTTTGATGATTTTTCACCATTAAATTTTTCTATCCACCAACATAATCTGTGCACTATCTTCCAGGTATATTCTAGCATATTCCATATATACCATATATATTCCAGCACATTGTGTACACTGATCAGTGTACTCTTAAAATATTCTGAAAATTTAAGTTCAATTTATTAAAGAGAAACTAGCATTTATTCATTCACATGTTACACCTGAGATTTAATTGGGTTTGCCTTTTAAGTTTCTGGTACTTTTGTTTCAGCTTACACTTGACTTATGCAGTGTCTGACCTTAGTACAAGCAATTTCTTCCCCGTCTCTTTTGTTCTGCAGCACATTCACAGGGAGAAAAGAAAAAAACAGTCAAATTTGCAGGCCAGATACAGCTGGTGAGGCAATGAAACTTTGATCACTTTCAGTTTTGTTTTTGAGACTAAAATCACAAGCTTGCAATAGGTAAGCTCAAAGTCTACGTGCCTTCTCCCCCCATCCTTAGAATTAAGATTTTGCCTAAAATGTTTAAGTCATTGAGTTGCAATAGCGACCTAAATAGTCACTGCTATTTTTGAATCACAACTCTGCACGTACAGAAAACTGAAGTCATTAAGTAGCAGTACTTCTGTGTTACAGCAACAAAACATGGCCTTGCACATGGCCCTGAATACATCAGTTCAACTCTACTATGCCCCTACGACATGTACCATCTGAGCCCTTTTCCCCTTCAAAGCCAAGTGCAGAGCTGTACACATAGCTCTGATCTGTATGTAGAAAATAAGAGGAGGCAGCCAAAAAGCTTTTTCCCTGAAAACTGCTGTTGCAGAGATGCTAGGTCAACCCTACGAATAAAGCAGTTGCAGAAATGCCTTTGCACAGGGGCAAAGTCCCATGCTCTGAGGATGATAAGGGAAAGAAGGCAAGAAACAGGTGTGGCAAATTCCAGTACTTCTTTCTTCCTTTACATCCCAGACTACAGCTAGTGCTAGATGCCTCTCACCAAGCTCTCACAAAAGCCTCTTACCCTATAACAGCCTGTGAGCTACAGTATGCCTTCTATCAGTAGTGCAGCCTCTGAAGTTACACCACCATTCACAACTCAGTTTTCCCCTAATTCAACTTACATGTCATTTAGAAATACCCACCTCAAAGTGTTTAAATTCAACATGAATACATTAAGTCCAGGATGGCAGCTGTATCAGTTGTACAGCCATGTGCCAGAGTCTACCTGCTTACTTCTATTCTAATAAGGCAGCATCAGTGTTATAAGATTACCGTAGGCTACTTTTTTCTGAATCTTTAAGTGATGTGGGGAATAAAAACACTTGATAAGGGGATTACTCATTTCCAGCTATTGTCAGCAATCCTAGCTTTCCCTTTAAAATGACAGATTGAGCTATCATAACTCAGTAAGACAGCTCTTGAATTATGCTGAATAGTTTCGCAGAAGTGCTAAACGTTCTACTTCTAGTAAGCATGAAGATAAACACAACTCGAGGCATTATCAGGAAGCTAGAAACTACAAAACTGAAGTATTATTACACTAGTATATACACCCCCATGGTATGGCTGCATTTCAAATTCAGAGAAAGAGATGATCCTCTCTGCTATTCAAAAGCAGAAAGCCTCACTGGAAAAGATCCCAGTCGTAATTTGCATAAACAGAAATGTGAAGGGCTACAACCCACGAAGTAAATAAGACTTTGGCTTTTCAGCCCACAAGATGCAAGAAAAAAGTGAACAGTACAATTCTAAAGTGACCAGTGGCAAAGGCAAGATAAGTACTATGGTCTTCACAACACAAGAGACAGAAATTAGCAAATTACCTGACGGCAGGCTTGACAAAAACCACACACACCCCCCCCAAAGCAAAAGCAAATATTTTGCTCCTTCACAAATTTAGTTACTATGGAAAGAAACTTACAAATACCACGGCCCGTTTACTCGGATCTCAACAACGATCAGCTCTCAGAAGGTGAAAGATCATTATCAAAGACTATTAAGCACAAAGGCATTCCCTTGACTGAGGCAGCCCTGAAACTGCTGGAAAGCGGGCGAGCGCATGGAGAAGAGCATCACCCCCTCTGCCTGACCCCCTCTGCTCGCCGGGACCGAGCGGCAGGACTCGGATCCTTCGCGCAGACCATGCGCGATCTCATCACCACTAACCGGTACTCTCAACAGCGGTATCGCGACATCGCCAAGGCGGAGGGAGGCCACACGCTGAGGCAGCGCCCACAGGCTCGCTCCCGTTCACAACCGGTGGAGCGGCCCTCGGTCCGCGACCTCTCCAAACCGCCCCGGGACCCCAGCAGCCTCGCAGCCACCCCGCCTGCGCTTCACATCCACCAAAACAAGACTGTGGCACAAACAGTCCTCTCACCCCGGACGACAACAAACGGCGGCCGGGCGGAGGGCCCGGTTAGAGGCCGGCTGCACCCCTCCCCTCCCAGGCCTCGCTACGAACAGGAGCAACACACTCCCTCCCGCCTGCCCTCCTGGCCCGGTCGTTACCTGCGCGGCGCCTGGCGGCCCCCGGCTGTCGGCACCGTCTGTCCCCGCGGACCACTGCGCACCGCCCGCCCCTACAACACCCGCACGGCACCGCCACCTCCGGCCTCGCTGCCGGGCGACGCCATCTTGTCTACCTGCCCTCCGCCTCGCCTCCCGGGCGACGCGCTAGCGTCACGACGCGCTAGGTCATCCGCTCCCCAGCGGGCCAATCCGGAACCGCTCCGGGTGACGGCGTCACCGCGGCGGGGAGAGGGGCGGGGCGGTGGCGAGGGGAGCCACGCCCCCGCCGTGAGGGGATGGCGGGGGTGGAGCCGGCGGCGCCTGTGGCTCTCTGCGTGTTTCTGTGGCTGCCGCTGGCTCAGCTTTCCCGGGGCTCCTTCATTATCTGCTGCTCCTCTCCCACTTGAACAGAGCCATAGGGTCCCCCGGGGTCTGGATGAAAGAGTCGAGCCGGGTCTAGAGGGATATTTCACGTCGTATGCCTCAGCCCCTTCCCTCAGCAGCCATGGCCGCCTCATGCCCTGCCCTCATCGCCTCACTAGCGGATGTGCTCCCACCCAGCACCAGAGAACGGCGCTTCCCTCTGACAACGGATTTACTACCGGGTTTTCAGCCTTTGGAGAAGGCTTTGGTCCAAAACATGGGGGTTTGGTTCAAAATGCAGGTGGTGGTTGTGTGCGTATGTGAGGGAGGGTGTGGAGAGGAGGATTAATGGTGGTAAATCATGGCTGAAAACAGCCAAACAAGAATTATACTTTGGGGTTTTATTCCCGGGGGAAGGTGGAAAACCTGTGGGGTTATTCTTTGGGTTTGTTTTTTTTTCTCTTTGGCTTCTCACAGCACCCTTCTCTGAGGTTTCCTAGATGAGCCCCCCAAAACAAGTCAAAATAAAACATCTTCTTTATCAAGACAGTAGTGCCTTAACTCGTTTCATGTCACTCAAGACACTGAACGGTTTCAAGCTGTCAGCAGCTGACTGGACTTACAGCCTTTCTGCACATCATGGAATAACAGAATAGTTAGGGCTGGAAAGGATCTTCAGATCATTCAGATCCACCCATCCTGTGATGGGCAGGGACACCTCACACTCAACTGTGCCACCCAAGGCTCTGTCCAACCTGGCCTTGAACACCACCAGCGATGGAGCATTCACAACTTCCCTGGGCAGCCCATTCCAGTGCCTCACCACCCGCACAGTGAAGAATTTCCTCCTCATATCCAATCTAAACTTCCCCTGTTTCAGTTTGAACCCATTACCCTTTGTCCTGTCACCAGTCCCTAAAGAATGATTCCAGTGTTTCCACAGGGAAGCTGAAGTGAGCTTTTAAGGACTTTGTGTGGGTTCTGGAGAGGCAGCACACTCAGATTTTGAATTTAGCCCTTTAGCGACTACCCCCCCACCCCCTTCATTCTTTTAACTCTGCACTGGTGGTGGTACAGTGCACGGGTGCCTTCATGATCCTCCCTTAACTGGAAAGCTCTACATAAGGTTTTTGCTTCTGTATGTTTCAACCTTGAACCCTGGAAGAGAGATCTTTCTGTTGATGACAAATTACATGGCAGGGATGATGAAGTAACCGTATGGCAGGGAAGCTCACAGGTCATTCTATGCAGAATTGTGCTGAGAAATGTCTCTCTGGACACGCTGTCTTCTAACAGAAAGATCTTGTGTAGGGGGGCAGTGAAGGGATCCTGGCTGCACTGGAGATCTTGGACCTACAAGAAGGACAGCTTGGGAATGATGGAGGAAGCGAGAGAGGAGCCCAGCACACATCATGCTTGGGTATCCTGTTTGTCCCTCTATTTTCTGCCCTAGTTGAATTATCTCCCTCATGGTTTTGCGTGTTCATTTGTTGGAGCATCCTGACTGCTCCCAGCCATCGCTCTGCAGTGGAGCTCACTGGGCTGCATAAGGATCTGTCTGAAAATGCATGTCAGCACTCTGGCCCTTTGAAAGCGCTATTTCTGTCTCATAAAAAGCATCCCGTGGCCCTGCCGAGGCAAATTGAAGGGTTGGAATGATGGAAGGGAGCAAGTGGGGAGGAGCCAGTTGGGAAGGTCTCTGTCAGTGATGAGGTACCGAGGGGGATAAGTGTGCAAGAGGGGAAGGAGGGGAACAGCTACAGCCGCTGTGCGGGGTTTGTTACAGGGGCTGAGATTGACAACCTGCTGTGACAGTCTGCTGTTCAGATCCCTGGTGATTTACTGTATGCTACACTTTGTCAAAGGGGGAAAACTGCGTCTGTCTGCCCTGAATCACGTTTAACTTCTGCCATACTTCTCAGTTCTGGAGCTTCAGGTCCTCCTCTATTGCAGACTCTGTAGATAACCAGGGGCAACATTATCCTGGAAAGCACACAGCGCTGGGTGAAATAAAGTGCTTTTATGATCAGAGGACTCTGGGAAGCAAGAAGCAAAGGAGCAGACAGTGACTCTTGGGTTTGGGAAGAGGACTGTAAAAGCCCTTGGGCTCCAAATTCAGTCCATGGTATTCCATCCCAAGGACAGGGACACTTCCTTATCTCGCAGGCCAAGTCCCATCAGCAGCGTTACCTAGCCACATACGTCACAGCACGTGCTGAACAGGTACCGGAGGGGAAGGCAAAGCTGCGTGGAGGACTTCATGTATGATATCTGTGATGCCGCTGACATAAAGCTCCTCCTCTACCACTGCAGCTGCAGGCAGAACTCCAGAAAGTAGTTGAGAAAGTTTTGATCAAGAATTTACCCTTTGAAGTGACATCAAATCCTCTGGCAAAACAGTGGGAAAGGTCTTCCCTTTGGTGGAACAGGTCCCGGTTTCCTTTTGCTCATGGTGCATCTGAGATTGGTGCTGTTTGAACCACGGCAGGCGGTGAGCACCTTCGGGGGCTGGCTGGGCAGTGTTTGCCTGTACTGAGGCTGTTCCAAAGAGCACATGGGCTTGGGCTAAAGCTTCTCTCAAGTTGCGTGAGTTAGATGGAAACACGTTAGCAGTGGTTTTAAAAGTTACTCTCCTGTGGGCCGCCCTAGACAAATACCAGCAATCTGGGCCACGCTTTGGGGTTTATTGAAGATGGGTTGAAGATGCTGCAGGAGCAGCAAATGCAGAATATGCATTTCAGAGTTCAAGAGGATGTTCTGCGGCAGAACAGAGGGCTGGAGGTGAAGCCTGACTGGTGACTTTTTCAGTGGAAGGTCCACGTTGGTGCAGTCAGGAGGAGCTGCACTTCAGTGATGGGCAGAAGCTTGACAGAGGCAAGAAGTACTGTGAGAGCTCAAAGAGGCTGATCCCTATTCTGTCCAGTTCAGGGCTGTTTGAGAGGATAATGCAGGAGGGAAAAAAACAGAATAAGATTCTGATTAGAAGATGAAATAATTTCTGCTTAGGCATAAAAGATGCGGTGCAGCATTTTGATGCTTCTGCAACATTGAGGCTGAACAGCACTGGGATTGAATATTACCTGAGAGCCAGTATCAGATTTAGAAAGGGATTTGGTTCTGGGCAAGCACATGTAGCGTCATCATTTCGATCCAGCCCAGCATCTGCTGCTGGAGCTGCCTGCTATGTCTTGCAGGGCTGAGGAGGGCCCTGACCTTGCAGGGAGGTTGCTTAGAGGCAGCGCTGCCACAGAGCCGTGCTCAGGGCTCGCTGGGTGGGAAGCTGCTGAGCAGGAGCTCCAGGTCCGGCCCATCGCGGCGCTGGCAGGTGAATGTGCTGATCAGCACAGTGTGTCCGTGAGCTGCGAGCCCTGCGCTCGCCTCGCAGCAGCGCTGACCCAGCTCCGGCTCCTGGATCCTCCGGGAGGACCCACTCACTCGGCTGCTGCTCCTGCTGCACACCCACCGCATCAGCGACCGTGGCAGCTCCTCCTGGACGCTTGGATTGATTTATTCATGCCCCGTGGAACAATGAAGTCAGAGGTAGGTGAATGATGCAGTGCAGAAGTTGCTGCAGCAGTAGCTTTGCTACAGAGATGATGATTTAATGTCTCGGGCTGGCGGTGGAGGAAAATAGGAATGAATTCTCTGTGTGCATGCATTGGGCAGGGGGCGAGGCAAAACAAGGCTTTCTAGGTGACATTTTCTAATTTTACAGCTTTCTGTCATGCCTGAAGTAGCCGTGAACAGAGGTTTTGCTGTCCTTAAAATGACAGCAAGCCGGTCTTTTCAGGGCAGAGCTCTCCATTTGACTGGCTGGAATTAGCGGAATGTCGGGTTTCATCCTTCTGAATGCATATCAAGTTCTGAGCAGACAAACGAGCCTGTTCATCGTCACAGCTGATGCGCTGTGTGATGGAGATTTGAGCACCGATTCGAGGCTGTAGGTTCAGGGCTCTATTTGCATGTAGTCCATCAAGTCTGTGCCCACCCTGGATCCCTCCCGGTGAATTTCTGTGCCTTTTGTCGCTCCATGTATGTATTCTTCTTGGTGTGCCTGCTTTTAAATAGATCAGCGGAACAATAACCAATCCTACAGCAGAGGGAGCAGAATGTTTCAGAAGCAAAATCCTTCTGCTAAATCCCAGGCAGTCTGTGCAGTTGTTAAAGGAGGGGGCTTCATGCGAACCGTGAGGAGGTATTACCATGTGTGTGTCTCGCGCATAGGAACGTGTGGATTCCCAGGACAGGGATGTAAATCCTCACCCGAGTTCCTGAGCAGAGCTCTCGGGCTGGCCTGTGGGCATGGGAGGTTTGGGATTACGTAATGGGCAGCCAGAGCATGTGGTGAAGTAGCAGAGAGTTGGGGGGGGGGGGAGTTTGTTCTTTCAGATCTGTTAGTAGATATGTCTTGCGTTCATGCCCTTTTTAAACCCTATTTGTTAATTCCTGTTGTGCCATTGGATTTAAAGGATATTAGATTAATGACAGCAGCTTAATATCTTTTTATTTTAATGGGGTATTAATTGCTGCTATTTTTCCTCAGTGCCAGTTATTTTAAACTGCTTTGGATTTGGTCTGACTGTGTTCTGACAAAGCTGATGGATGCTTAGAGAAAGCAAAGCTGAAATCGGAACTGCCACCGGCACCCAGGGCAGGAAGTTGCAGATTCCCATTGGAAACCCAAAGCTCTCATATGTGCTGCTTGTCAAGAAGTCAGCGTTTTTAGCCTTTACATGGCAGTTTGATTTGGAGATGGCGGTCTTCAGGATCTTTTCATATCTACATACAGTTGGAAGTAAAGGAGTGAAAAATGCCCTTAAGTCATCAGCCTGCTTAGAGTTAAGATTCATAGCCGGCTGTCTGGTTTATGGAAGCTTAATATACAGAATGAAAAATACCTTGACTTATCATCTGCTCCGTGATATAAAGGTCAGCGATGCTTCTGTGCTGCAGAACGGGGAGGGGTGATGGGAACCCAGCGAACTGGGACCCAAGATCTGTACACTGTGAAGTTCCACTGCTCAGCAGACCTGGGGGGGCTCAGTGGGGCTGATGTCTAAACACGGAGTTTCTTTGAGCACTGAGAGGCGTCAGTAGCGCTGCACCAGTGGATAACAGGGGGTTGAGGTGAGATCCCCCATCACTCTGAGGTCATCAGCACAGAAACTCAGCATGGCTCCGGTCAGCGCAAGCCCCTGGTGCTGTGCGGTGCCCACAGCAGCCCCGCTCAGCTCGGGGGGACCATGGGGCTCTGCTCTGCTCTTCTCACCACCCGGTTCAGGGCTTTGACAGGGGCCAGCGTGTGTTGTGTGTCCTGGATAACATGGCACTGCTCATGGAGCAAGGCCAGGTGCCACAGCCAAGGGTCCAGCACCCAATGAGAAAGTCTGTGTCATGGGGGTTGTAGGGGCTTGAGGAGGAGGGAAATACTACTGAATATCACTAAGAATTACTTTTCCTCTCACTAAGTTATCCCTTAATTATGGTCCCATTTAAAAGCAATGACCTAGGGTGGTTTTTTCCTAATTCCTGTTTCGGAAAGTAGTAATGTGAAACATTTTTTCTCAATTAAATGAGAATAAAAGGTACTGTTTTGCAGCTTAAGAAAGCAGGTCTTGAATTTATAACTGCATAGCTTTATTAGAATTGAAGTATTTGTGCTTCTAGATGTGTGTGTATATGTATATATATATATGTAAGTGCTTGTAGTTGTATAGATGGTTATATGTTTGAAGATCCAGAGCCTTTCACATGCGTGGCTTTGGTTTCCTGTGACCTGAATGTAGCATTCAGATTGTGCAGGTTGGATGTAAAAGTCTTATATTCAATACACAAATTAAGGGGGGACTTCGGGGGCCTTAAGTCCGTCTTGATGAAGTCATTAATTTTACAGAGCGCCAAGGCAAGCCTCATTGCTAGTCCAGTCATGCTCCTTGTGCCAAAGGGACTCTAGTAAAAAGTGAATGGCCACCATGCTGAACAGCAGCGAAGCAATAAACCCTCCATCTACATATACCCACTTGGCAGTTTGAAACAGTGCTCGTGAGGGGCAAACAGCACATCAGCCGCTGCGTGAGCTTGAAGCAGTTTGTCATTCCTCTGTCAACAAATGTAGGTTGTGGTCTTTAATGCATCGGTTGTGCCAAGGTGCAGGCAGGGCAGTGCTGTGCGCTGCAGCACTGGGGGCTCCTCTGGGCTGCTCAGCACTGGGGGCTCCTCTGGGCTGCTCAGCACCGGGGGCTCCTCTGGGCTGCTCAGCACCGGGGGCTCCTCTGGGCTGCTCAGCACCGGGGGCTCCGCTGGGCTGCTCAGCATCGCTCCGGTGCTGCGGGGGAACAAAGGAGCCTCCGGCAGGGGCAGCGCTGAGTGGGGCTGCTGTGAGGGATGCTGCACGCAGAGCCGCCCTTCGCTGGGGACCACATGGGCAGCCCCGTATTGAGCAGTGACCTAAATGGCAATGCTGCCATAGGAAGAAATGTATCCTAAGCTTGGGCAACCTGGAACTGCAGTGTATGTGCGGGGAGCCGGCAGCTTGACTAGGTAAATCCTCATTGAATGTTGATCTCCCAGTGCTCCAACATCACTGCTTCCCCGGCCCTGGGTTGTCACAGTACTGAAAAGCTTCCAAAGGAAAGGTGCATTTTCCAGGAGAAAATGTTTGTTAAGGTAAGAAACACTTGCAGGCAAATTGGACCAGGGGAAGCCGCTGCATTTGTTGGAGAGGACTCCTTCAGTAGCAGACACTTGAGATTTGGCGAAGCATAGACTGGTTGTCAGGCTGTGGTGCTGTGCCTGGTGGAAAATGAAATCACCTCCTGAAGCATGAAAAGGGACAGAGAAAGGGGGGAGGGAAGGAGAGGGAGAAAGAAACTTTTATTTCACCTCATTTTTGTTTTAAATATACTCGATTTTACATGCCTGACACATGTAGACTGAGTGGCCAGGGATGGGGGCGTGTGTGTGTGTGTAGTAAGTGCCACTTTGTCAGGAAGCCGAATTTTCTAATACGTGACATGTGGCATGGACAGTGTGAACGTGTACCAGGATGACGCTATTTGAGGGCCCCTTGAAGCTGGTGTGTGGTAGCATCCTGTCATGGGAAGTGCTAATCTGGTGCTGGCAGTTGTTACTCAGGGTAGCAGCATTCAGAGGTGCATGACTGGGATGTGGTTTGGAGAGCTGCGTCTGCTGCCTTTCTGGACCATGTTTTCTATTGCAATAGCTGGTTGATGTTCTCAAGTTGCAATGAGAACTCCTGGCTATTTAATACCAGGCAGGAGGTACCTGTGTGATCACCTTAATGAAATGAATTTGATGGGCTGTGGATTGGCTCCTTCATGAAGCTGAGTTTGTGGGTTTGTTCCATGAAAATACAAATAAATGCAATAAATCAGAAATTCAGAACTTTTCATCTTCCATTTGTTTCCTTAAACAAATAATGATTTATAGGCACAGCACAGGCACCCACGATACAGATGCAAATGTCTTCATCTTTCCAGATGGAAAGACTGAGAGAGAGGAAGGGAGAATGGTTTGCTCAGCTGCAGAGGAGAGCTGATAGCAGAGGCAGAATTAGATTCATTCCCAGTGCTGGGCTCTCTCAGCTCCCGAGGAGCATTAGGCAGTTTCTGTTCCTATGTTTGAGCAGTGAGATAGAGAAATAAGAGTTTTACAAGAGCTGCTCTGTGTGCGTACATGCGGTGCACGTGACATCTGCAGAGTGTGGTGCTTGGCAAACATTTTTAGCTCTTTCAAGTGAAACCAGATCTCTAAGTGTGCTACACTCCATGTCTTGCAGGCAGTGCTGAATTGACAGTATTATTTAAATGGGTGTAATCACAAGTTACACATTACAGCATAACTCACTGCATCCTGCTTTTTGACTTCCATGTGTTAATAAAGTGCAGAGGAAACAGAGCTGGTACTGCCTTGAGCTTTCAGTCTGAGTGCATCAACCCGCATAGCAATGACAACTAATATCTCCAGGCAAACAGAGAAAGGACACTCTTGAAAACCTATTTCCCGGTCTTTCCAGTTTTCCCAAGCATTCATGCAGTGCTCAAGTCCACTTTGCAGACACAGAAAGCATCAGGTGAGCAATAGCAATTGTACTGGGGGACACCAGGGAGGAAACACAACTCCTTGGGAGGCAAGGAGTTGGTGATGCTGACCCGCTCAGGCTCGAGGCAGCAGTGTAGTACTGCTGTCGTGCACTCCAACAGTATTATCCTAAGATTTAAGCTAGGAATAGAGTCAACTGAGACAAGTTTCAAGGTAGCAATTGGCAGAGGAGAGCACAGGGATCAAAGGATGTAGCTTGAGAAAGCAGCCTTTGGTGCTGCCCTGCATTTATTATGTGCGCAGCAAAGGGTGTTGGTTCAGCTGTGTGTCCCTTCCATAGGGTTTCATCCACAGAATATTCTTGGATTTAGTTCCAAAAGAGGGGGAAAAATATATTGCCTTTTAGACACTGTTCTCTTTTTCCTTGTTTGGTAACTGCTGCCAGAAGTGGGCTAGCCTCAGATGTGTTTCTTTCCAGTAAAGGGCTGTGGGAATATGTTTCCTGGTAGTAAGACTTTACTAGTTGGATACTATCTGTAGGGTATGTTAGCGTAATTGTGGTGTTTTGTATCTCTTGATTAACATGATTAATAGACTAATGGAAAAAAGCCCTCCACTTTGTGTTATCAGTAACAGAATCAATGAGATGGGCAGCGGGGAGGGGAAAGCAACACCCTGGTTTAAGTGCCTGAGCATAAGGCATTTGTATCCATAGAGTAGCCTACCTGTGTCGTTGTGCTCTTCAATCAGTGGCAAACATGAATTTCCAAAGCACTGCTGGGGATTGGGATGACAGTAACATTAGCCTGCTCATACAAGTCTGGAAGGCTGAGTGGAAAGGAAATAAGCCAAAGAAAATAATTGCAGGGATACATTTCCTCCTTCCTTCCCTTCCTGTCTGTGTGTTACTTTGAGTCCCGTTGTCATGGGACTCCCCCATGATACCATTTGTTTTGTCACTTCATCCCACCGCAGTGCTTGCCCTGAACTTTATAGCTCCCCGCGGCTGCTCACTTGGCCGCTCTGTTGGTCTCCCCCCCTACAGCACCCTTCAGCAGTCATCCCCTTTGCTCCACGGACCCCAGGGCGCAGGTTCACCCACCCAGGCACATGGAGCCTCTCGACCCCGTGGCTGGCCTCACCTTTGCACCATGGTGCAGCCTCGCTCAGCAGAGGGGCCCATGGAAGCCCCTCCTGAGGAGCAGTTTCCCTGTGAGGGGTTTGTGTGCTGGGAGAGGAGCCCTGGGGCCGGCTGTGCCGAAGGCTCCATCCCGGGGTGGGACCAGCCGCCGAGCCTGGTGCACGCTGGGGTGACCTCGTGCTATTGACCATGCCAGGTTCATGTCAGCCCTGCAGCCCTCCTGAGCACAAAGCTCACATTCCAGACATTTCTGCCGCAGAGAGAAGGAAGGGAAGGGACACAAGCGCAGAGGACTTTGTCTCCTCACCAGTGCTTGCTGATGCATTCAGCAGTCTGAATTTGGGCTGGAGTGGCAGTGCTACCCCAGCTCCCACAGCCGGCGGGTGTGCTCCGAGCAGGCACTGATGCTCTGGTTCTAAGCAGAGAGCGGGCCCAGGCCCGATGCCTGCACTCTCCTCAAGCTGTACAGGAGCTAGAGCTTTGCTTTGTTCTTGTCCTCATTTCTGCCGAGGGCTGCACCAAAGCCCGACTCCAGCTTTAGCCTTCACACCCACCCTTGCTTCGAAAGGATAAGGAGACCTGCCCAGGAGATTGATGTGCAACTTCTGCTTCGTCCCAGAGCCCAGGTGTCAGTGGAAGTGAATGAAGTAGCTGTCAGCTGTAAGACAATACAAAGAATTAGTATGCAAAAGGAGCAAACCCCAAACAATTCACATTGCTGCTGAGGGTTCTGCAGCCTAGTACATGCTGTTTGCTCCAGCAGTGTCAGAGCTGGGAAGTCTGGGATGAAGCAAGATGCCTGGTGTGCATGTTTGCATATCAATACCAGAAGTGTTTTCCAGCTTGCATCTGACGCATAAAATGGTGCTTGAGGTCAGGAGCAATCGCAGGGTTTGAAACGCCTGTGCGTGCTGTTAGTCTTTCTGTTTGCTTTGCTAGCTCGCTTGTGCAAGCTCCCATGGCCTGCCTGAGTGCTGGATCTTCCAGTGGGCTTCGGGCCACTGCTACATCAGCCCCTTGCATGTTCTTCAGCTCAGAATATCTGATCTAATAGCTGTGCCTCCTGCAGGAAACGCCAGCACCCAGCCAAGTGTCCCAGCTCCTCCTGCATAGGTGAACAGGCTCCTGGCAGCCGAACGGGCCTTTTTGAAGGAACCCAGTTTGTGAAGCAAGCCAGCAAATGAGCGGAATCTTTTGTTTATGGAGGCTTTGATGTTAATTGGGTTGCAAACAATGGAGTTTGTCTCTTTATCCAGTCTCCGTGGTGCACTTGTGTCCATGTTCTCAAGACTTGTTATGAACTGGTTTAGAAGCTTGGGCAAAGAGGCTGTCTCATCACTTCTGAGAGTCTAAACTGGAGGGTACAGTGGAAGTATGACAGTGGAGATAAGTAGAATGTCGACTTTTATTTGTTTCTGTTGGAAAACTATTTGTCTATGGAAGGCAAAGCACCATTCAAACCCAGGAGTAGTGCAAAATTGATGTCCATTTATGAGGGAGATCCTTTAGTGACTATCATAAGATCCTTCAGGCCTCAAGTTTGGTATGAGAGGAGGACAAGCTATGGTAAGAGTTGCGCTCATAGAAAAAAGGCTGGAATGCTGTGTACCTTCATTTATTACAGTGCTGCTCAGTCTCCCTTACCTGCTGCTCAGACCTTAATAGATGAAACTGTATGTAATGTTTACCTCCTGAATTGACTCATGTTTTGGCTGAGCCATAGGAGACTGGCTCTGATCACAGCAGGGCTGCCACACTTTGAGCTGGCTGATGCTTCAGGGAGCACAAAGCAGTAAGGTGGTGCTACCCATGCCATGGGAAGAGCACGGTCACCAGAAAACAAAAGCAAACCCTGGTGAAAAGAGACAGGATCTGCTGGGAGCCAAATGTTACCTGACCAAATTCCCTCTTGGGCACAGGCCGTGCTCTTCTGCTTGCTTGTGCTCACAGCAAAATTGTGCCATTGAGCAGGTTTTCTTTTTGCTTGGTTGTCGTGTGAAAAAAGAAGAGTGTGGGTATTTGAGCAGGCAAGGAAAAGCCACCCTCAGAGGGTGTTACCCAGGCTTCAGGATGCTCACTTCCTCTGACAGTTTTATGTATCTTGGCACAGAAATACAGAGTCAATCTGCTTCCCCTTTCCTGAGCACAGGGGTTTGAAGGAAGCGAATGTTCAGTCACGGCGGACTATTTCAGACACCTCCATAGGAGGCCTCTGGATAAGATCAGCAATGCTCTCTCACAGGAATGTCCTCCCGGCTTCTCTGGTTCTCATAACAAACTAAACCTCAGCACAGAAAGACCCCGTGTGCTACCAGAGCTGCAAGTCTTATCCAACTCTGGATAATATGATTACGGAAGTGGTATAAAGGTTAGCCTATGTGCTGTAATATATGATCTTATTATATAAATTTTCTTACCCTAAACCCATCTAGGATGGATAAAAGAGCATTTCTAAGCACTTCCCAAAGCCTGGCATTTCAGTGGAGATTTCTTAGCAGCCTATCCAGCGTTTGAATTACTGTATAATGCTATTCTGTCAGCTCTCAGCAAGGCTCACACGCTAAACACTTTTATACACAATAGAAATTAAAATGGAATTGAGCAAATTCTGCCTCTCAAATTCATGGACTGTCTAGTGATTGTCTGGGTGCTTGATATTAAATATAGGCTCATCTCTATTCGAGCTTGGTCACTTGGAGCAGCTGTAAAATGTAGAATAGTAGGTCAGGTGTGGTAAATCAGCTATTAACTCTTTCCATGCAGTTGTTGGAGGGGTTTAAGTATATGCATATAACAGTATAGGCACAGTTTAGGTTTAAGTCTTTTCCATGCTTTAGGATATTAAAAAAGTAAGCCTTTTTACTGTAAATAAAGAGTTTGTGGGGTGACAAAATATTTGGCATGCAAGAGATTTTTTCTAAAAGCTCCTAAAACCTTATGAAGAAAGCAGATACAATGATTTGAGGGCCAGCTGCACATGTGCCATCTTTGCGGTCTCCACAGAGCCTCCATCAGTTTCTGCTTTCCAGCACTACATCGGTTTTTTGGGGCACTGTGGGATCTGCTCTGTCCACCCATGCGCCTGGGCAAAGTTCATTGTGACCAGCAAATGCAAGCAAAAGCTGTCACGTGCAGTTGCCCTCTTCTGGGAGCAGTGGTGAGGTCACTGAGGGGCACTGGAGAAATAACACATTCTAACATGTAACTCATATGTAGGAGCAGTTTTCAATGTAGTTGCCTACGTGGGCACCCCGGTGAGATGGTCTCAAGCTTATGTCTGTCACCTGCTGGGCTGATGGATGTTTCCCCCTCCCCAGGTTTGAGCTGTTCCTTCATACCACTCCATGGCTTCTCTCACATTAGACTCTTAGAATCGAGTTCAATGAGCCTGAAGATGTTGCCTGTCTCTTTTTGGTATCTAGGATAGGCTCAAGCAACCACGGGTGGCAATGGAAGGGAAAAGCAACAAGCTGAGAAAAGCAATAACCAGTGATCATTGATCTCTAGCACTGGTTTGAACTTTGTCCCTCTTGCTGTGGGAAGGTAGCTGCAGAGCAGCAGCTAAATGTATATCCTTCCATGTCCCATTGTGAGCAGCACTGGTTCCTGGGTACACTCAGAGGTACCTACAGCATCCACCTAAGTGGGGAAGAGTTTCCACTAACCTCATGTTTACAATTGCCATGTATACCCTTATTTCTCACACAACCCAGGTTGAGTTAGAGGTGTGAGGTATGAAAAGTGAGGCTGCTGCATCCGCTTCACAGCTCAAGGCAGAAGTCCAGGAAGTGTATCAAAGTGGAAGGATGTTCAGACTTTCAAAGCAGATGAAGATACAGCAGGATTTTCTCCCATGATCCCAGTTAGGCAGCCAGCCTGCAGCCTCCACTCAGTGCTTGGGCCAGTGGAAGGCACTTCAGGCTGGCATCGGTGAATCCTGCTGCAGGAAGCACTGTACACCATGCATGGTACCAGCCAGTGGGTGAGGGAACTGTGGTGGTTGAGGGAGGTTTCTGCCTGCTTCCTGTGTGCAGAGAAGCTCTGCTGCTGGGTGTGTGGACAGTGCCTTGTTGGCAAAACGTGCCATTAGAAAAAGGAGGGGAAACTGTTGGGGGGTGTGAGCTACACCAGTGGGTAACATGAAAAACGAAGTCTGCAGAGGTCTGTTGGTCAAACAAGCTGATCTGATGTCCTACGGCCCTCAGATAGAGTCTGTCAGGAAATGCAGAGGGTGCCATTCCCGCAGGAAGAGGGATTCAGACTTGCTGCGTGGTATTTTGTGGTTTGTAACTCTGAATGTATTTTGTAAGCAGCTTAAATATTAACAAGAGCGAAGTTCTGAGTTGCGGACATCTCCTCCCACACTTACTTCATGTGTGTGCATGATCTTTCACAACTAAAATGTGGTGTGTTTAACTTCCTTCAGTTCCTAGAGGAAAAATTGCCTGTCTGTTTTCATGCCTCTGGAACAGTTAATGAGAGGGCTTGCCTTGCCTGACCGTGCTTGTCAAAGCACTGCTTCACCAACCATAGGAACACTAATTTGTGATGCTGTCCTGACACCACAGAGCAGTAATGTAAAAGAAAGGGAGGTTTGTGAGCATGAAGTGGAATGGAAATGTTGGAGAAACTTCACACCGAACTAGTCAGCAGGGCCTGGCGCTGCGCTGCCTTTGGTTTGGTTCGACAGGCGCTTGAGCTGGAAGGATTCTCGAGAATCAGGACTAATGGAAATGAATCCTCTAATTGCTCCATTCAGTTGTGCAGAAATAACTGGATGGTCTCTGTTCCCCAAATAAGAATAGACAAATCTGTGAGCAAAGCCGGACGCACAGCAGCCCTGTTCAAGATGACTGTATCACTGCAAAGAGCCTTCTTTAAATAGCCATTCTATTAGCTGGAGAATAGTAGGGCGGCTCTGGAAGGCACTTCTGTGACACTGAATGATGTCTGTGCAGTATCTGAACTCCCTTCTCTGAATCTGACCCTCACCTGCCAAATCTGACGATCCTGGATTGAGAAACCCTTGCCTGACCCTGGGTGGGACCAAGCCTGGCCAGCTGAGGTGCTTTAAGTAAGGACTCTTGGGACCAAGCCTTTCTGATCTAGAAACAGAGCAGGTTTCCTCTGCCTGATTAGCTGGTGCATAACTACCCCGTAAGGCAGTGCAGTGTTTGGATAGGGGTTGGACAACGCGTTTGAAGCACTGCAGTGATGTTCTTGCAGCCATGCTCTGAGGCAACTTAACCTCATGGTCAGCAAGAGTCGCACCAAGCTCACCAGGGGAGAGAACCTGCATGGGGGCAGAGCATCTCCCTTCATTTGCAGAGCTGACTCCTACACTGAACAATTAATTGTGAACCAGTTTCCCTGCAGTCCCCAGATGACAGAGTTGCGTTGTCAGCATGGAGCAGCAGTGTCTCCTAAGTGTAATATAATTTCTAGCTCTTGATGTGTGCTTTGCTGTAGACGCTTGCCAAGATTCTTTCTATAATAATCAAAAAGGGTTTCTTGGAGTAAAAATATCCGTGATTTTTTGGCTGCCAGAGAACTGCACATTTCTGGAGCTTTAAATTGAGGGGAAGGAACTTTTGGTTAAAATAGCATCTATGCATATCTTACCATGGAGTTCTTCTGAAACAAGAGTTTACAAAAGCAGGTTTGATCCCTCTCATTAAGGTTCCAGAAAGTGTCCCCAAACACTGCAACATCCTTAGCAGGCCTGGAATGTGTTTTTCTGTTCACTGAAGGTCTTTACCATTTTTATCTAAAATATATATATATATTAATATATATAAATGTATTTTCAATGTTCCTAAAATGCTCCAAACTGCTTATTTTTATTTGCCAAACCAGGGTGGAGCAGTGAGTTTAGTGGTTCACATCACCACCACCACGCGATAGGACCTATTGGCTGCATGCTCAGTGGTGATGCAATCCTCATGTAACGTTCATTGTGTTTTAAGTTCTATGGATTCAGAACAGGATTCCAGGAGTGTTTCTTTCTCCCAGCCTCAGTTCGCTGTTGCTACCTTGTGCAAAATATCTGCCATTGAAATTCCCTTGTGAGTATGAACAATTCCGCCCTGGCCTGGTGATGTCTCCGCGCTCCCAAATCTCTCCCAGCCCTTCTGATGCTGAATGCAAACTATTTCTTGCTTTTATTTCTCAGTATGTTAAAGGGCAGAAACAAGTGTGGGAGGGTTAAATTGGAACGTAAGAAGTTCTGTCACAGGTCTTCAGTAATTAAGTGTGCATCTATGGCAAGGCAGTAAAGACACCACCGTTGTTACTCACTGAAAGCTTAACTGTTGCTTTAGTTCAGAGAAAACTGCCACTAAAATACGTGGCAGAGCCCTTTTTATTGCAGGCACTGTGCAATTCTCCTTGATACAGTTCTCTTCAGCTGGGGCCAGCTGCTGACCCTGAACTGTCATTTGCAATAGGACTAAAATGCCACTTCACATGTGTTTCTGAGAGCAAGCTGCCATTTCATGACAACTGAATGTGAAGTTGCCTAATGTAATTACTATGAGGAGGAATAGAGAATAGACATTCTGAGTGTCTAAGGAGATGGGGTATTCTGAAAGCTTACATATTTAGTTGGCTTCTGGCAGCAGATTCTTCCTGTCAGCAGATCTGAGGAATGCCTTTACCACACTCTGTTGCTTGGTGAGGATTAAGCACAAAGTGTCCAGCTGAACAAGACTAATCCTCAGGACCGCGCTGAATGAGCTATTTGTGGGTCCATGGCATAACAAGCTCAGGAAGACTGCGTGGCTTGAAGGAGTCCTTTTAAAACACCTGGGAAACTGCTCTCACAGTGCAACATTGGAGGCAGGTTCAATAATGTGCTTCATAAGCACTCACATGTCAGACTTGGAATGTGCTGCAGTGGTTTGGTATGTGCTTGTGTTTGCTTTGGACACGCAGGCACCAGAGCTCTGTGTCTTCCAATTCATATGAACCTGATTGTTGGGGTCATGACTTCAACACAAAAGGGCGTCAGGTTTTTGTTCCTGATGGTTAAAATCACTGCGGGCTCTGCTGGGTGGAGGTTCTGCAGCTGCTTTCCCCATAGAGGAGCTGGGATTCTGCAGCAATACAAACATGGAGCAGCTGTTGTGGAGGGGGAAGTACTGCACCAGGGAGTGAAGGACATGGCCACCATCCTTCACAGGCTGACACCTTAGCTCGTGGCAGGCAGCTGAATTCTCCCTCTTCCCCCTTGCTTGGCATAGCAAAATACAGAGCAGGTATAGAGAAGAGAGGAGGTCCAGGAATGTCTTCTGAAGCAAAGATGTAACCTTTCTTCCTGTACATCATGATTTGGCTCCCACATTGTTTATTTCGTGGAGGGCAAAGAAAAGATTCAGTTTACTCAAATTTGCTCTTTTCTGAATGGGATGACGTGTTTGAAACCATCTGGGCCTTACTGTGCTGGACTGTAAAAACAGGAGTATACTCCCAAAATAGTACAAAGAAAACTAAGTAGTATCATGCAGGGAACTGGGCAGTTTTATTGTTCCCCCCAGGAAGCAGGTGAAATGGTACCTTGCCTAGGTTTTATTCCAGTGGTATAGATTCATAGAATGGTTTGGGTTGGGAAGGACCTGAAGGTCATCTAGTTCCAGCCTGCTGCCATGGGCAGGGACGCCTCACCTATATCCACACTGTGTAAGTAAGTTTGGTGTGATGGCTTTACATGCATTTTTGTAGGTGATTTTGTTGTCAATGGAAGGAGATGACCTTTATAAAACTGCAACAGAAAGTGGGATGTACTTACAACATGGGAAACTTCATCTGAAGATAAATACGACCTGGAGTAATGAAAACATGGAGCAATGACAGCCTTAGAGCCTGTGGAAGAGGACCAATTGATGCAGATGAAGAGCAGCTGAGAGCTGGAAGATACTTGTGTATATGGACCTGGGATACACTGGAATATGTTAGCATAAGCACATTTCTCAAATCAGCCAAAGAGTCCCCTGCGGTGTATGGCCTGAAACAGGAAGATGCCCAACAGACTGTGGAGCTTGGTTATCTTGTAAATGGTTTCTCTCTATTATCATTCACAGGACATAACTTTACAGAGTGCGCAGCCGCATGTTGAGTACCTGCTAAGAGAAAACTCAGGAGTAAATGGTTTTCCTTTGGAATTCATTACAGAAGGCTTTCAGCTGCTGGAGGGACTCCATTCCACATGCTGGTCTCGGGTCAATTGGAGTGTAATTTAAAACCAGGGTTGCACCCCCCTGCTCTGCTGCTCATTTCCTCATTCTTGGGGTTCGAGAGCAACAGCATGCTGTAGAGCTAAAAAAGAAAACGCGTATTATGCACGTCTGCAGAATTATGTGTGCACACAGAAAACCAAGGGATTGAAATCCTGGGTTTAAAAGGAATTTCATGGATGAAGGCTTATTTACTCTTTAATGATTTAAGTGTAACACCACGGGCAGTTCAGGGCCAAGAAGACTCTGTGTAGCTCCAGCAGTTTCTAGACCCCAGAGTCAACACTATGGCATTTTGTGTTGTGATGAACTGACTAGAGCACAATAACCAGCTGCCTTCTGGGGCATGAATAATGCATCATCTCATAAATACACTCTTAATATTCTGCAATGAATATATGCTTTGAAACACCATTCCTCCCTATTTCAGCTCTTCTGTTTATGAAAGAAGAAGCCTAAGCTGCCTTTTGGAGTTGAAAAAGGATTGTGATGCCTCTCTGAGGTTGTTTTGTGATGACAATGGCACACTGGATGTTTAAGGAGAGAGACATGAGGCTTTCACTCTGTAACTCTTGATCTGCAACAAAGGAAAATACTAAACCTAAACCCTTCTGCTGAGCTGCCATTGTCAAATGTAATGCTCAAGATGCTCATTAGCCTCTGATCCTAGCTGGAGTAAGCAATTAAAGCTTGGAGAAGCAGGCATGGAACTGGCTGGTGGGAGGGGGGAGTTCTTTCCTCCACTATGAAAGGCAATTAACTCTAAATTGTACTTAAAGAGTTTAATAGCACAATATGCAGCTCAGCTTCCTGCATGTTTATACCTGAGCATGATGTTGTTATGTTGTTGTTTATTTACTGGTCTGGAAAATGTCTGGAGAGAATTAGTTGAAGGTGATATGACAAGATGATTATCTGTCAAATCAGCAGGTATTTACTGCTGATGGTGCAGGAGTCGGCCTCGGCAGAGCGGCAGTTTGATTATAGGGAATCATTTTCTTTAGCCCTGTTTTGTATTCAGTGCTTTGCTTTGTACGATGCTTACTTTGTGTCATAGCCTGTACCGACTCTTTTCTGCTGTGTTCTTCTTTCCATGCTTGTAAGTGACAGATACAAAGAGAAAAACCCACCACCCCACCTCACACGAGTTCCAGTGGAGAAACAAATAGACCTTTTAAGGTGAATACCACATACTTCAGTTAGCCCTTCTATGCACGAAGTACATGGACAAGGGGAATGGCTTTACCCCGCCAGAGGGGAGACTGAGATGAGCTCTTGGGCAGAAGCTCTTCCCTGTGAGGGTGCTGAGGCACTGGCACAGGGTGC
>JANRGW010010257.1:0-15140 GCA_024733675.1 Psilopsiagon aymara
GTTTGTGTTATACCTTAGTTATTAAACTGTTCTTATCTCAACCTGTGGGAGTTGCATTCTTTTGATTCTCCTTCCCACCCCTCCAGGAGCAGAGGGAAGAAAAAGGGGGAAGTGAGTGAACAAACTGCATGGCTGATATATGGCTTAAACCACAACACCTGCAAAGCTGAAAGAATTAGCTTTGGGCTGGTAGAGGTGAAGTGCCAAGACCTGAGGATAGCTTTTTCTAGGAAGTAGTGTTATTGCCTCCCTGGAAAAGTGAAAATGTGCAAAGACAGGCCCCTGCAATGGGTAGCCTCCTTGTGTCACACGTTCCTGGATAGCCTGCAGAAACACTTTGATGTTTTGCAGGTTTTAGTCTTTATACTTGGATGCCTGGGGTGTTTAACACATTGCCTCCCAACTTTTGCTATCCTCAGGTTTCAGGAGATTAATTCCAGCATTAAAAATGAGCAGTGTGAGCAGCCTACTGGCTCCTCAAATGCCCTCTTCTTCCACAGAATCCTCAGTCCACCTCATCTTCAGAGAATACTACTGTTTCCATTTTTAGGAATATGTAAAAAGAAAATTATTCTGAAGCTATTACATATTTTGTTCTTATTCCAAGTGCTGTCTTTGATAGCAAAAGGTCAGCAACCAGAAAGTGATTTGAATTCCTTCCAGTGGATGGAGGAGCAAATGCGGACCTGATGTAATGAAATACTGCATGTGATGCCTGCATTGAGTGCAAGCAGTGAGGAAAAAGGCTTTTCAAGACCTTTAGGACACTCTTTCCCCACACCCCTCCTCCACCCCCAATAAGTCTGTGACTCATGCAAGATTTATCGCTTGCCTGCCTCACTGTAAGGAGCTGTAAAATATGCAGCCCACTCTTCAGATATAGTCTAATGTTAACAGATGCAGAAAGACATGTGGCAGAAGAAAAAGAAACCATTTGGTAGAGTTGATCTTTATTGCTATGGTTCAGCAAAATATGTCTGAGGGAAGCAAGAATGGCCCTTTTGAATCATTTCTTGCATTTATTATACAGCCTGTGGGAGAAAGGAATGCTTGAGGCAAAATTGCTGCACAGTTTCTTGTAACAGTGCCTGCTCTGTCTGTATGAGCTGAAGAGCTTGCTCATGTAGGAGAGCCCAATGTGATTACATCCATTTCTTTCCTCTCCAAGATTTGTCCTTCTGAAAGTGCCTTTTGACTTGAGTACCTGGTCTGAGATAAACCAATTTGTCACCAAAAAGTTTGATCATCTGCTATGAGAAAGGACAACTGTGGGACAGGGTGCCTATTCAGATAGCAGAATCAGTATTTGTGAATTTGATTTAACCCTAGAGGTACTGAATTTCGTTTTTCCTTTGTGCAGAGATAGCACTTAAATCATATATAACACAGAGCCCTGGTTTTCCAGCCATGTGTTAGAATTTTTTGGTGACTGCATGATCATGAAAATTAAAAGGTAATTAAAATGCTTTAAGAGGAATTAAGAAATAAGATCAATGCATTATTAGTAACACCATAATTTATTTGGGGAGTCTTTGCTCTATTTTTTTATTTTAAATAATCTTGCTCTCTCCAAATTCAAGTATTTTCCAGGCTCTACAGAGCACTATCTCTGCAGAAAAGCAAATGCCATTGCAAGCTGCCATGTTTTTCATGCTTCATTATTGTACATTTTCTAGTATGTAATGAACTATCCCCATGAAAATTTGTGTGAATTGTCTTGTAATTGCTTAGATATGAAGAAAAATGTGGTTACAGTAAAATAGCATTAACAGTAAAAATAGGAAAATTACACTTAATCTGTGTGAAGAGAAGTACTCCATCTCATCATAGAAAGAAGCAAGGGGGCTAGAAGAGAGCTAGTGGAAACAAGGAGCTCAGTGTACCTTTAAGATGTGGCCCAATGGAGAAAGGATATAGCAAAGACCTTATCACAGGCGCAGGTCTCCTGCCTCCGTGGCCATGGGGAACCTTCTAGAGATGCCACCCATCCTTCAGGCCTGTGCATAAGAAAGATATTAATTAGTTAAATAAAATCTGAGAATCTCATAGTCATTGTGGGGAGTTGGATGGGTTAACTTGTGAAACATGTATAGCAGGGCAAAAAAAGAGTGGGGGAGGAATTAATGAGAGGGAATCCTAGAAGTGCAGCTAGAAAAAATAAGGGCGATTTTAAGAAAGATGCAGAAACTACAAATATAAATATAAATGTGAAGAAAAATGTGCAGTTCCAGAGGGAGGTGATCCTCATGCTGTAGGATTTTGCAAATCAATCTGGAGAAAACTTCAGAGGCTGTCACTAAGGAGCAAATCATTTGCCTAACAGTGAGCAGGATAGAGTGATCTAATAAAGCTTTTTCTGTTCCTTGTGTCTGGGACTAGGAAATTAATGCTGCATGCGATGCCAAACTATGTATGTTAAGTGGGTCTCTGTCAGCATTGGATAGAAGTTAATTCTGTATGTTGGTGTACATAATCTGTACCACACTGTACCAAATGAAAGGCAGTCAACCTGGGAGTGGGGAATAGTTATTTCATGCTTGCCTTGGGGTAAGAATTAATGGCAAATGTTGTAGAAAAAGCATGCTAGATACCATCTTGTCTTTTTTTTAAGTTACTGATTTATCTCCTACAGGAGGTGGTCAAGTCCCTATCAGCTCTTGAGTCATTTAAAACTCGACTGAACAAAGCACTCATGAATAGACTCTTGGGATCAATCATTAACTGCTTGGGGATGGACAAGATTAAAGATGAGGTTATTCAACTATCGTTCTTTGGACAGAGTATTAATCGCTCGGGTGAGAGCAGGGCACTGAATTGAGGAGATGCTGGTGTCCCTGGCTAGGATCTTGATCAATCTCTGTGCACAGCAGTGAGGAAAGTGCCACCATGCTCCCTGTTACAAAGCATATAAAATCAAAATCCTGATCAATATTCTTGAGGTATGCAAAGTAAACATGCTTGGGTTATGTAGCCATTGGCTTGCTTGTTGTGGCCTGATAGCCATGTTCCTTGGTGCTTCTTCCACCCTTGCTCAGTCATAGCATAAAGCAGCATTTGGAGAAGAGCTGCAGAGAAAGTGCCTGTTTGCCATGCGACTCCAGGCCATGATGCTTTCTAGCCATAAATACAGGCGGCTGTCAGTATGACAAGATAAATATTTTATTGGTGGGTTTCCAAGAAATATACAGGCTAAAACTTCCTTATTCTACTCATCAGAGAAACCTCTTCGAATTTTAAATCACCATTCTCCTAAGCGAAACAGATTTGGCCTTAAATCATAATTCATCAGCTGTTGGCACCCTTCAATTTAAATCTTTTCCTCAACAAGGAAATAAATCTTTTTAAATGCATATTAAAATCAGTATTGATTATTCCAAGCGGCAGTGCTGCATTCAGAGCTGTAAATCCTTTTTTTAAGTTCCTAAGATAAAATATTACAGCAAAACTGTGGTATAAAAAGATTACTACGGTTTAATCATGTGGTAAATTACTAGGATTTTTGTATGAGGAATTTATAGGGCACCATTTCTTTTAGATTGAAAGGGAACATTCCTGATATAGCTCCGATTACTCGTCTACAGATGGGGTTAATGTCATGCATCTCTTTGGGAATATATTTTCTTAAGTAATGATGTCCTTATTGTGCGCTGTATGGATGCGTCTTCAAGACACTTTTAAATATATACTTGATGACACATGGAGGTATCAGCAAATCATGTATTGAATTAACAGGTAATTCAGTCCACCTTGGTGTTAATCTTATTGCAAAATAACAAGCTATATAAAAGCCATTTAAGTGCAATTTAAAAAACTGCTCTAAGAGATATAATCTCTTTAATCAGAAACAGATTTTGTTCAATTATCTTTAGTCTCCTCTATAAAAACAGTGAGACCAGATCCCCTGTATGTCCCAGCAGCTAATGTTGCAGCACATCTGTGCAGCTGAGCCCAGTGGTTGGACTGGGCTGCTATCAAGGCAAGCTTGTTGTGCCCTATCACCATGTGGGATGGAAACAGGTTTGGGAGGGCAGTTATTCCTCTGCTCCCATTTCCACCTCTCACATGCCTGATGTTCCTGGGCCAATGACCTGTTCCTGATACTTCACCTTTTCTTTGGCTTTATGGACTGACTTTGGGGAGATGTGGGGTGATAGATGTGAAAATGCTCCTTGGCACTCAAGATGAGGAAGGCTAGCCCTGTATGGAGTAGAGATGAGCAATGCAATCTCCTCAGGTGGTACCTTCCTGGCTGGGGGTGTTTCCTTACAGGAGCAAGGATACCATTAAGCTTCATTATTTCAGTCTCTGTTTTATCTCATGCTTTGCCGTAGAGCAGGCCTCATGTGACTTCCCTGCTGCTTCTTGAGCATCAGCAGTCAGAGAGGTCAAAACAAGTCACTTTGCAAGGACCTGCACCAGTACTGAGCAAATTATAAGAGACCAAAACAAGTTCCTCTCTCCTTTCTTCTTTGTAATTTTCAGGCTTATTGGATATACAAAACTATTTGCTTATCCACTACTAAATATCTTTCCATTTATGAATAATTGCTTGGTTTGCTGAGAAGTGTGCCCTGTTTTAGTTAATTTTGAGGCTGCCTGGTTTGTGTCTGCTCTGGCTGCTGCCAGCAAAAGGTATCTCAGCTTCTGCTGGTCTCCTGCACTGTTGCAATATATTCTAAGTTTAGCAGGATTATAGATTTCAGATATTCCAGTTAAATGCAGAATTTTAAAGTCTGTGTTTTTTCCCATAATTGAAGAGTTTCTTTCTCATGAATGTGCCCTGAGGGGGCTCATGGTAGGTTAATTTGAAATGTTAAACATTAAAATTCATTTCTAGGAAAAAAAAAATGCATTCTTGGAAACGCTCTGTGCTGTACACTTCTCCCTTGGAATGACTTTCAGATCATTCTGTCACAAACTAACAGCCAGCAGATGGGGAATTCAGAGCTCATCAGTCCCTTTCATTCTACTACTTCTGTATACATGGCCAGTCCTAATCCTGATTTTTTTCAAGAGGAATGTGAAATCCCTGTCTAAGAAATGATTACAAAGTACTTTGATACAAGTCTACAGCTGGACTGTACATGCAACGGATCTGAAAGTATGGGCCTCGGCCTGCTAAAAATGCATCTGTGGTCAATCTTATTACAGTCAATTTGTTCAGAAGGTGAATTAATGATAAATGGCATCCCTTCTCTAGGAATCTGTTTCATCAGGGAAGAAGGACAGCTGACACCCAGGTATGGAGGTCCATGTGAGGCTATCGCACTCTGTGGGACATTAAGTGACACAGATGAGATTAATTTGAGCAGAAACAGACAAGAAAAGAGCTTCCTGAGAAGTCAGGACTTCAGAAGTCCTCCAAAAACTAATCTGTGTTCAAATCCCATTTCTTTTCATATCAGCAGCTCACCTTAGAGGCAGGCACCAAAGCAGCATCACTAGTCCCTAAATCTGTTCTTCCTGACCATTGCACTACAATGAGCTACATTCTGCCTTTGTATCCCACTTTATGCTGTATTCCCTAAGGGATGTGACACTGAAATTGCAGCCAAGGAAGGGAAAAGCAAAAGTGACTTTATAATAACTATGAGCTTTCTTGATTCTGGCCTATGAGAAAGCCAAAGCGACACATGGTACGTATTAGTGAAGTCTTTGCAGCTGCTTTAACTCATAGAAGCCTTCTCAGGGCTGCTGTTAGGTTGCACAGACCTTCGTGCAGACAGCTTATGGCTTTCTCCTGTCCTTGCATCACTCTGCAGCCCATAGCTGATTTGGGATAGCCTAGGACCACCAGTGCTGGCTCTGCTGCCCCACTGCAAGGATGTTGTCACTGTGTCCTTCAGGTGTCCTGCAGAGCCCACCTCTGCCACCGGGGCAGCCAGGTGGAGCACAAGTGGGGCAAGAATGAGCTTTACAATCTCTCTGCAGTAGAAAATCTTTACTGTGAATAGAGCTCTGCACAATAGATAAGGTTTCTCAGATGAAAAACTGCTTCCCGTTCCTGGCAGAGTCTAAAACGTCTTCTGATGGTGATGACGCCTTGAACAATGACAACCTTCATTCATCTCTTCTGGCCAGGACAGGGCTGAGAGTTCATATTTTAAGCTCTTTCACTGTGCTGAAGGCACATAAAAGCCTCTCATCATTGTTCAAACACAGTCCTCTATTAGGAGTTATTTAAACTGGAACTGCTTTCCCTGCCTCAGACCTCTTTGTATGAAATCCTTCCAGCACCACGTGTGGCATTGGCCAGAAGCTTATCTGGCATACACTGTGCTGGACATATCAGTAATGGATAGTTAATTAACCTGATCTATCAGTCAGTCCCTTTCTAGGGTAGTACTGATGATTTAAAAGCTTAAATGTCATATCTTCTTGCTACCTTTGTGTCATTGTCATATGTTTAAAAAATAAATAAATGAGACTAGAGAGCACTTTTGATCACTGCAATTTTTCTTCACATGCTTCATTTACCAGGCCATTTGTATCAGCCAAGTTGTCTTTATTTGCTAAACTCTGTCAGGAGTCAAGGCTTGCCCTTCTGGCAAAAACTCCTTTGGTCATGAAAATAATGACCTTTTCCTGCAAAGAAGCTATTTCTTTTCTACCGGACATAATACAAGAAGTATAGTCTTGCAATTAAGGTGATTTTGAGCAGTTTACTTCATGCATAGCTTGCCCCAGCCTTCTTGTGTGACCTTGGATGTATCCCCCAACTCCTGACCATTCTCCTCCTCAGTAATCAGGCTCTGCAAAGGTATTGCCAGATTAAAGGTCAGGCTTTCAAAACTGATGAGTGGTTTTGTTTCTCTGACTGAATCTACAGAGGTTGGGTACTCCAGCACCTCTGAAAATTAAGCCCTGTAGGAGAAATTTGATGTGAAGGGAGGCATCGAGCAATGCAGGCGCCTAGAATCAATATCTGCTTTCGAAAATCTTGAGCTATACACATGAATGCTTGTAAAGCACTTTAACATCCAAATGTTGGAGAAGGGAGAATAATTTAAATGTTTGGAAGTAATTCCAAGGACTAGAAGTTTGCAGGATTGTGTCACAATAAGAAAACAAAAAACAAAACACCAACCCAGGCATAATGAGGAAATTCTCAGAAATTCAAGGAAAGATATTTTTCCCAAAATGCTGCTGCTGATTGGCTTTAGTTTGGTCTGATCTTCTTTCAAGGCTGACATAAATCTTCCGAGCAAAGGAGCTTTCCTGAGAGCTGAGAAGGTGCCTGCTGAATCACTGAATTTAACTCTTTCTCAGCAGCCTGACAGGCAGTACACATCCCTGACCTTGCAGGACGTAAGTCTGGGTACAATTTGCTGATTTACAGTTCATGAGTATCTGACCTGTAATATGTCCATCTGCTTGCCTGCTTGCTTGTTGTCTCTCTTGCACACATAAGTCCTGGCTCTGCAGTGGGGAAAACTCATCCTGCACTCCCAAGTTTGCTTCCCACAGATGCTTTCCCCAGCCACGCTTGGGGCAGAAGGTCCCTTCTCCAACCCACCACCACACACAGCTCAATAAGGGTGGCTGCCTCCCTGTGGGTGAATAGTGGTTGTGGGTCAAAACCAGGAGGAAAAGTGCTCAGAAGAGAATCTCAGCCTTCACCAATAACAACTCCACTGTTTAGGGGCCATGTGAAAGGTGGGACACCCTCTGAAGAGTTTCATAATCGAAAGGTGAGACAAATCCCTGAAAAGGTTATTATCTCAAGCAGACAAATCCTTCAGCTGGTTGGGCTCTTTTTTGTATACCTCAAACATACAGCCTGCACAATCAAAGAGCTGTAAGATCTTTTTTTTACTTTCTTTTTCTTTTTTTCTTTTCGTGCCTCTGTGTCATTTGCTTTCATTTCTGCTGCCCACACAAAATGCTGCACCTCCCTGTCTTCTGCTGAATATAAATCAAATAGTAGGTGAAGCACTGGCAGTCTTCATGGGAGAAGCCAGACCGTGGGGGGAAGAGCTTTTTGCATGCTGCAGCATTTTATTAATTTATTTTTCCCTCTTTTGGTGAAAAAGCAAATGTGGGTGACCTAGAGCAGACCAAAAAATGCATGTGTGTTGCAGGCAGCTAAGGAGCCTGAGAAGTGTGCAATGAGTGCAGGTCAGCTGTTTCTGCTGCTGGCCGAAGGCATGTTGGTCTGTGGTAGGGCTGGCGCTGAAGCGTTCCAGAGGGCTGGCAGCATCCTCCAGGCTAGGATGAGCTGCTGCGGGCTGTGTCCTTCTTGTGAGTACTGCAGAGATGCTGTCCTTGTCCACCCCCGGCATGATCCACCTCTTCCCCTTTAGGAAAAAGGCTTTTCCTGAGCTCCCTAACAACCGGGTCTACCATGACCTCAGGACCTCTTCAGGTTAATGTTTTTGCCTTTCTCCGAATGCCTCTATCTCTTCTTTAGTCTCACGTATTAAGTGTAATTTGCCTATTCAGACCAGCATTGCTGCATGTTCCCTTCTGCATATGTACCAGATACGATAATGGCAAATAAGCATTACCTTGAACTGGAGGAAAGGTTTGCTATCAGCCTCGTTTATTGTGCAATTTATTCAGCATGAATTAGTCTTGGAAACATTATCAGTGAGGCCCTTGCAGTTCTTTCATTGTACACTTGCTTTTTGAAGCCTTTGCTTGGAGAGCTATTTGTGATATTTGGCTAGTTTTCTTCAAGGTTCTATATTCTTAATTATCTTGCTTACAGACAGGGTTTGCTGACAACCTAGTGGTAGACACTATACTTATTTTAAGGAAAATCAGATGCACAAACAGGTAGAATGGCTGTCAGATACAAGATGACTAAGTTATACTTGTTTTGTTCGTGGGTCTGACAAGAATATCACCAGCTATTTAATGCCTGGGACTATCACAGCAAGACCCCTGGAGTTTGGGGAAAGCCAACACCACAAAAGACTTTCTGCCCCAGCTTGTTGGACTGGGAAAGAGCCTTGAAAATCTGTGTTTCTGAAACCAAACCTTTATACATGTGGACATCATCCAAGCGTTGCTCTGGTTCTTACACTGGAAGGTGAACTGAGAGCAAGTTTTGGCTCAGATGCTGTCATGTGTTTTTAGTTCTTGCATTGAAATGCATCTTTCTAATTTCTCCCCAGAGCACTGGGCCCTTCTGGCAGCTTGAACTCAGCCTCCTGTAGTGTTTGGGTCATGAAAATATTTTGGGTTTTTTTCTGGTTTTTGCATTGCTTTGCTGAATGCCTTTCAAGGACCACCCTGCGAGAGATCTCACTGGTGATGCTCGCATGAGCAGCACCCAAATGATCGGTTTCTCAGCCAACCCTGGTCCTTCCCTGCTTACCCGATGCCACTGCAGATTGCCCGAAATTGAATAGGTGTATTTTCCCCACTCAGCACTTGCTTTTTGTTAGGTTTGTGTTTCTACCAAGCATAACCTAATGCTCCTGATCCTGCTTGCTCTCACCTGATGAAGGGCTGATAGACATGTGTGGGTGAGAGTGTACTGTCCCATGCAGCAACGTGAAGTCACGAGGTGCTGACAAATCTGTTATCCTCTATAGCACAGGCTATGAGAGGAGCATGCTGGCATGTGACAGAGACTGTGGCAGCACAACCCATCTACATGATTTTTAGGTTTTTGTAAGCCACAGATAGTAAAGGGAGTGGCTTCATTTTTAAGATCTGCTACTGTAGGGGTAGCCAGATGGTTTATGGAATGATAGTGAGTCACCAGAATGTCTCTAGAAATGCTTGTGTGTCATGTCTGTGTGAGACAGGTCATCCGCAAAGATGCAGATGTGATTCTCCATTTAGAACATACAGCAGCAGCCTGATTTACATAGAGTATGCAGCAATGGCTGCCGAGCTTGATGCTGTGCCCCTCATCTAAGAATAGTCTTACTGTCTTGAATGCTTGCCAGTTTCTGATAGCTTGGCAAGCAGAGGGAAGAAACACAGCCATTATGTAATGGCTTCTCTTGGCCAAGAAAAAATTCCATTTATTGATCTCCTGTCTGAAAACCTCTGTAACTCTGTGTAATTGATGACCAGCTGTTAAGAAAAGCTGTTTGGAAGAAGAACATTTATAATTAAAGAACAGACGCTTCAAATTCAACTCGCCCTCCGTTTTCTCGTTGCACTTCTTTATGCTGTCTCACAGGACAACCATCCTGCCTAGGCCTTTAAGTTTCTTGTTTCAAACCAATATACGCCTTTCCCAGAGAGCACTGTTGTATTCTCCAGTTTTCTCTCTGTGCTATGGAGGAGAACTATTCATGGAGCTGTGTGAGAACAAGAGATTAAGGAAATATCAAGACTAACAGATGGGGAGCAGGCAGTGGATGATGTATAGGCAGTGCTGATGTTACAGCAAGTCTTATCTTGTTAGCAGAAATATGTTGCAATTAGCAGAGTTTCATGAGAGAGGTTGGCTTTGAGAATGGAATAGAAGTTCTTTCTATCTGACAAAGGGTCTGCCTGTGTCAATACTAGGTGCCCTGGTACTCCTGAACATTTAGATCTTGATCCTCTTTTTCTAGATCTGCCTATCTCCTCTGGGATTTAGAGATGAAAATATTTCTGTTTCTCTGCTGAAAGCTTGACTGTACCTGTTTGTTTAGGGGAAACCTGAAATAAAAGTCACTCAGCTTGAGCATACAGCATACCTTTCCCAGACTAGTAGCTATCCACAAGTTAAACTGTAGCCTGCCTCTCCTCCCCCCTCACAGACACTCATTCAGACTACAATAGAAATAGATAATTTAGCCCAAGAATTGTACTATGCATTTAAATGTAAATTGCTGGGGAACTGATGATTACTTTGTTTGAATTGTAATTATTCGAGTATGCATGGTTTTTTCTTTAGAGTACATTTTAACTGGTGTTTATGTCATTGTACATCTGTCCAAGCACCAGTGTGCACATGCCCTTAACCTTTCAGCTGTAAATCCTTCAGCTGTCACATTCCTGTTAGAAAGCCTGTTTTTTTGACTTCTCCAGCACCTGTAGACTGTCACTCTTTTCTCCCTTCCCATCTTAGTTTTTTGGAAGACTGCTCATTTTAATTCAGGTCTAAAACCAAAACACAGCTTGGATCTTCTCCCACTCCATGAACAGCAGTGGCAGTGATCCTGCTCCTTGCCTCTCTCCTTGCTGCCTGCAAATCAGATCCCCACCTCAGCAGCTGTGGAGATCATTTGCATAGGCTGCTGAGCACAAAGGTTCATCACCAGCCCTAGCAGCGTGACTGGCACTGCTTGGAGCAGAGCATGTGGAAAATTAACTATGTGCTCTTCGGCAGCAGCCGAGCACAGCTGAGGGTACAGAGTCCATCTTCCAGATGGACTTGGCAGCCCCTCCATCCTTGAGCTGTTCATTGCGTCAGTTCAGGATTTGAATGCTGAAGCTGAGCAGTTGACATGCAGGTGGTCTGATCTCATTGGATGTGCAGGGCCCTGGGAAATTAAACTGAGCGGACTGTATTTTTTCCCATGGTAGGGAGGAAGAGGGGGAAAAACCACATGTACACACCTATTTTCACAGTAAATACCTGTTTTCAACCACCAATGCTCCTATCTTCTTAGTGGCGTACTGAGCACCAGCCCTCAGCAAGAATGAAAGAGAGTGAAAGGCTGGCCGGTCACCTTATTCTCTAGGTTGGCCCAGAAAAGGAATATTTTTACCTTCTAAAGAACTAATAAAGTGAGGGAAGCCAGAAGTTAATCGTCTTTACCCTCCCCATCAAGTTAACAGCCACCAGTGAGAAAAGTCTGGGTTTCAGCTCTGTTTGCAAGGTGGAGAGCAGTAAATGCCATTATTCGCAGAGTCTGAGGTACAGCCAAGTTTCAGGAATGCCGTATCTCGGTCCAAATAAAACCTGCATGTTTCTCATTGGCCTGGCCTCATTTCTTAAGACTGTTTCACTGATTGATACAGGAGATATAAACAAAAATTGAAATAACACATGCCTAAAAATATAGACAAAACACTTGCACCAGAGAGAGGAGATTGCAAAATCAGCAGCTTGCAGGGCTCAAATAGCCATTCATGTCCCAAAGCCAAGCTGTTAAGAAAACAAATAAACAAATAGAACTGACTGCAATAAGCCCATGACCTTAATTGTGTGGCTATATGTCTGTGAAAGCCAGAATCAAGGTTTTTCTTCACAGCCCCCACACCAATTCTTTTGGCCTCAGTGGCATAAAATGCTTGGGAGGCCCCCCTGGTCCCTCTATCTCCTGCCTACCCGTGCCAGCAGCCAGAGGTCCAATCTGTCATTGTTTCTCTGAATAGGACACCCGTAGGTTCAGACTCCCAGTCCTGGGGTCCTGTCCCAGTTCTTACCCAACTTCCAGCACAGATGTCTGGAGCAGCAGCCACTCGCCTCCTGACCTGGATAGACCAGATGGGGATGATCACATATTGCTGCTGATGAATTTTCCTTCCCTAGCACATGTAACTTTCATGGATGTGGAATGGCTTCTGGGAAGTTGGAGAGGCTGGACATAGTTTGCTGAGCCTCAAAGGTGTAATTATAATAGGTTTCATGCAGCTGTTTTGTAATTTATCACATTTGAAAACTCACCCCTAGTGATGCTTCATGTTTATGTAGGAGTCCATGCTGTTAGATTAAAAGGCACCTGTTCAACCCAGATAAACAGCGAGGCAGGATGCCTAGTGGGTACATCCCCGGATGTATCTCCAGTGCACCCCCAGGTCCATTCCTGGATGCATCCCCGGGGTTCACAAATGGGTTCATCTGCCACGCAAGAGAATAGGGTGTTGTCTCCCAACAATCCAGAGATTTCCCCAGGTCCCAAAAGGTTGTGCCTTCCATTTCTGGAAGGTACACACATGAGAGCTGAAGGTGCCCCTGAGTATGAACCTCTCCATGAGGGAGAGGGTGCAGGGTAAGAGCCATGTACTGTTGCCCTGTGGTACATTGACACTCACCCTTGGGCTTTCGCTTGGGAACCTGGCAACGCATTTCCCAAACAGCAGCTCATGCTACGGCCAGGTAAGGGTTCTCCCTGCGGTGTATTGTTACTCTCTTTAAATATCTCGGTTCTTACACTTCTCTTTTTCAAGCCTCTGTCAAAAACATGACAGCTATCCCACAAATCAGCTGTCTAAAAGAAAAAAGTCACATTTAATTACTCCTGAAGGGGAACTCATAAATGAAGAACACTTATTAGTGCAATATACTTTTTCTCTGTAGTGTTGAACTGATCTCTAATAGTGCCAGCAAAGGCTCAGCATAACCTTGGAGTGTGTTTCATTATCATTCAGATGGAAACTGCTGTCTTATGACTGCAGTTTTAAAACACAGTGCATTTTTATTATTCCTAAGTAGGCAATCAAGTGGACATAGCACACAAAATTGTATTCAGTCCTAGCACTGAACTCTGCACTTTGCTTGCCCATGCTGCTCAGTGGATATTAAGGCTTGCGTGCAGCTGAAGGCTGGGTTTAAATAAGAGGGGGATATTGTAGTCCTCTACTCTAACAGTAACAATGTGAAAAAATGTAGGTGTTTTATGAATTTGGTGATTTTAATTCTAAAGTCACCCAAGTACGGGGCAGCATCTCTTCCTTCTTTCCTTTTCCTGCCTGAAGGTGGTAGGGCATGGGCAGCAAGTGGCTCCTGGCTGGAGAACATGTGACCTATGAGGCAGTCCTCATGATGTATTAGTTGCTGGGAGCTTCAAATGCTGCCTTGTGTTGTCAGTACTGACCTGAGAGTACCAAAGTCTTCAAGGGTTTTCATCCCTTCAGGAAGCTCTCTGAATCTGCAAACCCATTCCCCTAGCTAATTAACAGATGGCAAAGGCAAAATGAATCAATTCTTTTCCAGGGAGGCTGTTAGTAGCTTGTCAGTTTGGCAACCAAAGAAGCTTTACCCTGATCCCACTGCTCCATCATTCCCAGGGGGACATCTTCCATCTTTGGCTTCATTTCATACTCAAGACAGAGGACCATGAGTGTTTAGCCTGGAAGTCACACAGAAATGTTGAAAGTTCAAAGTTTTCTTGCCTACACTAGATACCTGTTGAAAAATGTAGCGTTTTCAAGAGTAGTAAAAGAGAGTAAGTATTTCAGGGTGAGGCTGGAAGCCAACAAATACTGGGAGGACAGAGGTCTCCTTTATGGTGATGAAAGAATTAATGTATTAAACTAGAGGCTTTCAGATACTGACCTCATGAACATCTGCAAATATATTGAGGGTTTTTTCAGACACCTATTTTCATCCTATCTGTAGGACGTACCTGACACAAATGGCTGCTTCTGGGTATCTTACAATTTTTAATGTATTTATTGTTATAGGAGATAAGACATTTGCCCATGACCTGCAGAGAGAACTAGTTCACAGAAAGCATCAGCTCTTTAGAGGAACTTACAGGAAGAAGATGCAATTTCTTACATACTGTTGGCACTCTCAAATAAGACCATGGGATTTCTAAAAGGTTAATGTGAGCATCCCCGAAGGTTCATCTGCACTGACGGACCCTTATGCCTCTAAGAAAGGAGCCTAAGTGGGATGGAAACACTCTCCAGGTGGGACAGCTCCACTCCACATCATCCCCCAGGTATTTCTATGAGCTGCTGGTGGTGCTGCAGATGGATTAAGTTGCCCAGACCCAAAAGAGAGCTTCTTTGTGGGAAAAAATGCCTTCATTTGTTTAACCTCAGAAGTTTTCCCCTGGCAGGGGCTCAAATAGTGCCACAGGAGTAATGGTTTCACTGCTGTCTCCGGGGCCTCACAGTTTATTCAGATCTCTAAGCCCAGCCATGCTGCTTCTCTCTGGTTTCCCCTCTGTATTTCTTAATATCTTTGCCTGCTTTTTGGACTCCACTATCTACAGAAAGCCATGTCCAGCACAGGCAGCTCAACACGTGTTGCTCCAGGTGCACCAGCCAAACAAGATGTCCAAAGCCTTAAGCAGTGACCAGATGTCGTGTTTTAAGCTGTAAATCAGCCACGCAGTTTGTTCACTCGCTTCCCCCTCCTAAAAGAACTGTCGCGGTTTCAGCCATAAAACAAGCAGTTTTGTTCACTCACTTCCCCCTCCTTCTTCCCCCCCACTCCAAAAAGGGGGGGGGGGACGCAATGGTGAGAAGAATCAAAAGGATGTAACTCCAACGGATTGAGATAAGAACAG
>JANRGW010010259.1:0-24885 GCA_024733675.1 Psilopsiagon aymara
GGCGGAGCCCTAAGCGAGGCCCACGGCCGCCGTGGGCCGCAGCTGGGCCGTGGAGGCGCCAGCTGCTTGGGAGGGCCGCTGTGGCGGCCGCCGGGGTCGAAGCGCCACCATTAGGGGCCTCTAGCGCTGCTTCCGCGGGCCGGGGCTTTGCCGGACAAGGGGAGGCGGGAAGGAGGAAGGCCCGGCCGCCGTGAGTAGCGCTGGGCGCGGGTGGGGGTCCGCGCCCGGTCGGAGACGCGACCGGGAGAGGGGAGAGCGGTATGTTAGTAAGGGAGCCGGGTTATGGGGGCCGAGGCTAAAAATGATCCCCGCCTCAGCGCGGAGGCCGGGGCGGAGCCGCGACCCGGTCTGTTGTGTCGGACAAGCACGGGGGCCTGTGGTTCACCTCCCGCCATCTCACAAATGGCTGGGGTGCGCCTTGGGTTCCAGGTCCTGGGGTATCCCCAAAGCCTTCACTGACAAACGTCAACAGCGGCTGCTGGGACAATACCGGTTGGAACCCGGGCGTTAAACCACGCCTGTCTCCGTGCACTCTGCTAGTAACACCTTCAGGTTGTTGCTAAAGCGCAGAACAGGCTTAAAGAGGCACTTGCTGATTGTTTACTGTTCGCATTTCTCAGTTTTGGCAGAATGAGACAGTTTCGCTTTCAGTTGTCAGCGCTGCAGCCCTCTCAACAGGCAAATAAAGCGTACATAAGCGAAATAGTATGAGTTAGAGTCAGAAAGTAGTCTTGATAAATTAGCGTGCTTTTAAAGGGTCTTTGCTGGTCGATACGTGTGGAACAGAATGTTGATAGGTGAGGTGGAGTCTGAACACAGTATTAGAGTATGGTGAAAATAAGGCTTTTACTTTTCCCATTAAATATCAACATACTCTTTTACTCCATGACAGTCTCGGAGTTTGTGTTTACATCCTCTAATGATGTGAATTTGCCTAAACTGCAGTTCCAGACTAGAACATAGACTAGGTCATTTATATTGTAGCTCTGCAAGCGGCTTGTCAGTGACTCATGAGTTCTTTTCAGTGGGACTCTACTTAGGTGGAACAGTCTGTGGGCTAAGGTTTAGTTTGTTGCCATAGTTGAAGGTGAGAGATAGCAGAAGGTGATAAGGACAGAACATCTTTAAAGTAAATATTTTAAAACAACTATTAAGCTCAAAAAGAAGTAGCACTGATTTAATTATCCAAACAAGATAGGCTTTGCTCAATGGATTTTTATACAAATGCATTTGTGGTTCCATAGGAGCCATGTTAGCTTCCGTGCATTCTGGAATATGAATGTTTTTTAGCATGCATTCCTTGCTGAAATCTGTATTTTCTGACTGTTCTTTCCTCTTTCTTTACTTCCCTTTTATGCCCCAAAATATTTCAGTTCATTGTGTCTGCTTTTGACAGCAGAGCTGAAATCACAAACATAATATTTTACGAATTTTGTAAAAATTGGTGGGTGTAGAAAGGAGAGAGGCTTAAGTTAGTATCCCTAGTAAGGAATAGGCAGTTAAGTTCACCAGTTCATCACCACATCAGACAGATGGCCTACCCAGGGTAACCATTGGTGATTATTACTAATGATGTCATGTGCTAGCAGTGTTATGCATCTTCTGTTTTTCTATGGTTATCAAACGTGAAGCACAGATACTCATCCTCTTCACCGTACCTTAGAAAGGGATATGTTAATGGTGAGCCAGGGGCAGCTTAATGATCCATGAATTGTGAGCTGTCGCATTGGTTATGATTACAATTTCAGAACTCTGTCATTAGGGGAGTATGTGCTGAATAATGCACAAATTTCATCTGTTTCGATTTGAATTCGCTGTATAAAATCGTTTGTTTAAATAAAGTAAATACTGCATTTTCAGACTAGACCAGGTAAGGCTTTGTCTGAAATTTTCACCAGGAATCTGAATAAAGGCCTGGGAGCCAAGGCATTGAGTTGCTGTCAGGTCGTTGACCAGCTGGAGTAACCAAAGCTTTTTAACCTGGAGGCAGCACTATGCCGAAGTGTAGCTTTATGCTAAGCAAGTGCATGGCCTGAAAACCAGCCAGAAAGAAGCCAGGACTCCAGAGTGGTGTTC
Source organism: Psilopsiagon aymara (assembly GCA_024733675.1). NCBI lineage: Eukaryota > Metazoa > Chordata > Aves > Psittaciformes > Psittacidae > Psilopsiagon > Psilopsiagon aymara. The sequence goes on from JANRGW010010259.1 coordinate 2,077, forward strand.
TGACAGTTAGGCTCCGTGTTCCTTGGCAGGTAGCACAAAATGTGGGATTAGGCCTCTAAGGTTCTCAGTTGTGGTTCTCTGTAGTCATGTGTAGAGAGAAATGGGTCCTGCTGGAGGGCAGTTCCTTCTGCCTGAGACACTGCTTGGTGTCTAGGATAGTGTTAGAGACATGCTGTTTCTTTTTCATATGCAATGTGTAAAATTGTCAAAAGGGGTTTTAACATCATATTTGCTATGTTTTGTTTGTTCTCTATCAGTATTAATGGAGCTAATAGGCTTAGAAGACTGAAAACAGGATCTTTGCAGCATATTGCATCCACCGGATTGTGGCTCTTCATTGATGTCAGAGTTCAAGCAACATAATCCCATTACTTTTAAAATCATAAATTGGCTTTGTGAAATAAGGCAAGATGGAGAAAAGATTTAAGGCTGCTACCAAAACAAACATAAACTGTGGAAATGTAGTTTAAATGCAGTTTACAGTGGGCAGAAGTCACCAGCCATGAGTATTGCTGTCCTCTTAGAGTTGGAGAAAAAGAGCCTGCAGGGGCCAGACCCTCACTGCGGGGGAATTCTGTTTTATTCCAAATGTTTAGTTTGGCATATTAAACATGTTTGGAACAATAATAATGTTTAGTTTGGAATACTGTTTTAGTTTACATAGAGTAGATCACATTTGTTCGAAACTAAAATGTAGGAAATAGTAGCAAGTAGGTTAAATGAGGGAATAAGAACTTTTTTGCTTTATTATCTAGCATTCTCTTGTTCAAACAGTGTTAGGACAGAAGGTTGGCTAGATAGTCTGATGTAGCCACTACTAGAGACTGATTCTCACTTAGGGCTACTGTAGTGAGTCACATGTGGTTTTATCTGACATTAATATTCTTCCTCTGAAGACTTTGAGGAAATACATATGGCTGTATCTATAACGTAGGACCTTATGAAAAATCAGGAAATTGGTTTAACTGATAGCAGTACGACTTGTGAGATGTTAACTTACCTGTCTGATAATTTGGCTAGAACAAGTTCCTTCTTATCTTATATAATACTTCATTTTTCTCATAGCAAACTATTTTCTCCAAGCTTTGAGAGTTTGTCTTCTGCTTTTAGTAATAGTTTCTCTCATTAGAGCTGCCTGCGAGCTTGCTGTAAAGTACCTCGAACTATACTGTAAGAGTGGATTTGAGGAACACACCCAATTACAGCCAGATACAGGCTGTCCCTTTCTGATGAGAAACCAGGACAAGTGTTTGTGTCTAACTTACAAGGAGTATTTCTTGGGGAATGGAGTCTGCAAATGAGCAATCTCAGAAGGGTGCAGAAATCAAACGGATTATGTTCTGTGCTTTCAGACCAAAGGCTAAGTCTTGAAAACATGATTCCTGCAACTGTTCACACTGTCCTGAGTGCTCTGTATTTATGCTGCCACAGAAAGAACTGGTTACACTCGGAGGAGAAATACAAGAATACTAAGGACTGAAATGTGGTTGCAGCCAAAGTATCCTCATCATGAATAGGTACACTACTATCAGACAGCTTGGTGATGGGACCTACGGCTCTGTTCTCCTAGGGAGAAGCATTGAATCCGGAGAGCTAATAGCTATTAAAAAGTAAGTAATTTTGTTTGTTACTTAATAGTGGATGATCCGGGTTTTTCCATTCTGTGGTCCACGTCACTTGCTTGTGCTGGTTTGAGCACTTCATATTCCATGCAACATTTGTTTCTGGAGTTGTATTTGGGTAGTGTGCAATAGCTAAGTTTCTTGCGTCCTGCAAACTCCCAGCAGAAGATAAAGAGGGTGAGATATAGTCTTACTGTAGCAGTCCTCTGCTACTATGTCAGACATGTACTAGCAGTTTGCAATGCTGCTTTGGAATCTGGAGCCCCTTTCCTGCTGCTTACATGGGACATACATTTCATGGTCGAGTTCCCAGTGTAGTGTTAGTATTGCAGTGATAATAAACACAATGGATCTCATTGTCCATTGTATGTATCTTTATATGCATGATAAGACGTATTGGTCTTTTCAGCTCAAGATTTTCTTAAAATTCCTTGAGAAGTTCACTTCATTTTCTGTGATGCTTCAGCAGTGACCTTAGTTTGTAAATGGCTTATTTATCCTAGTTGTGGTGAGAGGCAGCTGTAAAACATTGCAGGCACCTTCCTGAAATACCAGCCATGACCCAGTGACATGCTCATCAAAAGAGCTTTCAGTACAATGCTGTTTTGTGTGAGCAGTCAATAGGTGGCTTTAGCAACTTTATAGATCTTCTGTGCTGAGGGTATTTTTCCTATATCAAATCTTGCCAGAGGCACCTTTGATTTTCATTTTGCAACATGGTAGAAACTCAAATGTTTTAGAACAAAACAGAAGATGGTACCCTCTTGGCATATGCAGTAATGCCAGTCCATTAGGAACAGAAATGGTGTGGTAGCTGAATGCACAAGACAGTAACTGCAAAAACACTGTTTATTGTTATTATATTTTAGTTTATTTCAATTATTAAACTGTTCTTAACCCACAGATTTTACTGCCTAGGGTTAAACCACAACACTGAGCCATAATCAAAATGTATATCAACAAATAGGACTGTATGTTACACACAGATACTGTGTTCAGAGTTACATTCTGTCTCAGGAGAAAACACATAACAGAAACAACGAATTGAAATTACCAAGAAATCAAAACACAGAGAAGAAAAGCAAGAAGAATATGTAAAAATTAGAGACCCAGTGAAGTGATTTAATTTGCTCTTCATTAGATTTGTTTCAAAACAGTTTGAGTTGTTCATAACTGCTGTAACTCTTGTTCTTTTTACAGTTAGAATCTACTCCACTGGACTGTATCCTGGAAAGAAAAATAGCATGCCTTGATTTGTTAAAGGCTCTGAATTTTTTGTATCAAAATACATATATGAAAAAAGGCAATCCTGTGTAATAGTAATGCTTTTGAATTCTATTAGAGTGTATGTTGTCCAGAGATGTGAAGGTTTTTTGGCAAAGGAGAGAGTAATGACACAAAGGAGAGAGTAATGACTTATGGGTCCAAGGCCAGGTGATATTAACCATGTATTAATTGGGTTTTTTTTTCCTCTACTGTTGTAGAATGAAGAGAAAGTTTTATTCCTGGGAGGAATGCATGAACCTTCGAGAGGTTAAGGTACTAGTTTCATTCAATGGTTAACTTTAAATTAGATTATTAGATATCACATTTTGGGGTGACATCAAATTCTTTCCACTCCTTTTATCGAGAGCTCCCCCCAGCATGAGCTGTGGCATATGGCAGTACGGTTCTGTTTTCTGTTCATTTGAACAGGGTGTCTGTAGCTTTATGAAAATTCTTATTACAATTCTTACCAAAAAATCATTTGGTTGTAGAAAGCTGCTTCCTCGTTAAAGTGAGTGGTGCATGAGTGAGCAGGCTTTCCTGTCACAAAACCTGGATTTAGTTGGTGTTTGATTTTCAGAGCTTGAGAGCATGTGCCCTTTGCACAGTAATAACCTTTGTACATGCAGTTGTTTCTGGATAGTTGTTTCAGGGGCAGGCATTTAGCATGAGATTCTGACACCAGCAAAGCCTTAGGGGTGTGTTCTAAAGACCTTCTGTAATTTCTAGTCCTTGCTATCACTGTTGCAAACATGCAGAAAACATAGGTGACTTTTCTTTTCCTACAGTACCACACCTTGGTACTGTTCTGCTACAGCAAGAATGAATGTAGACTACACTGCAGATCTAAACAGTAAGAATGAAGACAGACCCAGGTGTACTGGTTTTGGCTGGGATGGAGTTAATTTTGTTCACACAGCATCTTGTATGGTTCTGTGTTTTGGATTTGTGATCAAAACAGTGTTGATAACATAGAGATGTTTTAGTTATTGCTGAGCAAATAAGTCAAGCTGCCTCTGTTTCTCATGCTTCCCCATCAGTGAGCACGCTGGGTGCGGGGGCAAGAGGCTAGGAGGGGACACAGCCGGGACGGCTGACCACAGCTGACCAAAGGGAAATCCCATACGCTGTTACATTCAGCAAGAAAAGCTGGGGAAAAGGGTGAAGAAGGAAGGAGCGTTTGTAATAAGAGCATTTCTATTCCCAAGTAACTGCTTTGCCTGATGGAGCCCTGCTTTCCTGGAGATGGCTGAACACCTGCCTGCCAGTGGGAAGTAGTGAATGATTTCATTGTTTTGCTTTGCTTCTGTGCAGGGCTTTTGCTTGACCTGTTAAACTGTCTTCATCTCCACCCACTAAATTTCTTGCTTTCTGCCCTTCTGATTCTCCCATGCCATGGATGAGTGAGCTCAGCTGCTCACCAGGGTTAATCCACAATACCAAGGAAGAATTTCCAGGGTTGTATTTAGTCTGGACTGTAACCTGACTGTTGCCAGTGCAAGTACAAGAGTGTAAATTCTGCCAGTAGGAAGCTACTTACAAAGAAAACGCAATTGTTTTGGTGCCCACTGTGATGCCGTATTGCTGGCTTTTGAATGACCAGCATGTTAAATTGATGCATATACTTTATATGTATCTACTAATACTTGGAGATTTGGTCTTTCTTCTCAGAGCTGTCTGATTGTTTAAAATATTGTAAAGTTTTTGAAATCGAGTTCTGTGCATCAGTGAAAAATGTTTTTTTCACTAGAGTAAGGCCCTTCTGAATTCCTGTTTATATTTTCTTTTTATAGTCTCTGAAGAAATTAAACCATGCCAACGTAGTAAAGCTGAAAGAAGTTATCAGGGAAAATGATCATCTGTATTTTGTGTTTGAATACATGAAGGAAAATCTTTATCAGTTAATGAAAGAAAGGTATGTAACATCATCACCTATTCCTGATAAAAACGAGTTATTTGCAGAATGCGTTTAACACCCCTGTTACTTTTCAGAAGGCTTTGGATCATTTATTTAGGCTTAGATCACTATGGTTTGAAGCTGCTTGCTGCAGTAGGAGCTGTGGCTGTCACCTTTGGGTGTATCCCAGACAGTTTAGTGACAGTTTCCAGTGTCTTTTCCCAGATTAGCCTGGCAGATAAGTAATGTCAGAAGTGTCTAGAGTAGACACTTTTTTGAGAGTTAGTGCTGTGGACAGCCCTCACCCTGAGGAGGCATTGAACCTGGAACTTCTGATAGGTAAGTGCTCCAGCCAGCAATACTTCTTCTATTACATAATGATATCACCATCTCTTTTGATATGGCTTCCTTAAATAAACGAATAAATAAAAAGTGGTTGAAATAGCAGTCATGAGCAACCAAATTCTGGGTTGCTTTTAGGATCCGGGAGCTTTTTCCTTGCAGTTCGAGCTGATACGTCCAAAGACTGCCTATTTTATTTGTCAGCATTGTCAGTTAAATCTATCCTTTTGATATTTGCCGGAGCATTAATAAAGTCTTATTTTTAGCCTTCAGGCCATGTTAACATCCTCCAGAGGATATTCAGGGACAAAATAGCTCCATGCTTTGAATTGTTCTCTGAAGACGCCGTTTTCTCTCCATGGACCACAGCTTGGGAGATGACAGTAGTTTGATTTGATTTAACAAAGTAAAGTTATTGTTAAAACATACCTCTGTAAATACTACATAAAATAAGTTTTTAAGCATAAAAATACTGTTCATGCACAGGTATAGAATAATGAAATTTGGCACACATATATGGATGTTGATTTTTAGTTATATTAGATGGTTCAAATGCAGAACATACAAACCAATTATTGTTAAATTTCTTAGAAATGCTTGGTATATCCTACATCCTTATGAAAACAAAAAGGGCAGATATCTGTAAAAGCATGCTACACATCATGCTCTCTATGGTTTAGCTAGGTCTTGGACTGCTTAGACAGTGTATAATTCAAACCTTCAAGAATGTGGTCTATTTGCTTAAGTCTTAGTTGAAATTGCCAGTCTTGCTGGAAGGGACTTTAGAGGAAGTATGACTCTTTCTGCTTTAAGTAGAAAATAAGCAAGCAAATATGAAAGGCTGACTCTGATGGATGATCTCACTTCTGAAATATGTGATGGTCAGAGTTTTTCTGAGAGGACTCAGGCTCAGAAAATTGAATAAGGCCCAGGACATCTTCTTCATTCACTCTTAGGCTTTTTCTGAATAAAACTCACACTTATTTCCACCCTAAGCCGTCTCTACTGTGTTTTGGCCTGTGCAGAGACAGCTGGTGTAAAGATGTTTGATCAGAGTCCTCTCTTGGTAAGAGTGGCTATCACTAAACTGCATGCCATGGCTGATGTCGCCTGAACGTTGTGAGGAGAGCACCCTCCTCTTTTTAGCGGTAGCAGACGAGACCTTTTTTCAGATAAAAGAAGATGAAGAAGTAGTGCATCAGCTGTTAGATCATAACAAGAGGAATTCAAAAGTATGGCTTGTATATGCTCCAGAAAAGAGGCTAGAAGAAACTGCGCGGAAGGGACTAAATTAACATGAGCACTTGCTGTCTGGAGGAGCGTACCTTATGACCTATACTTGTCGTGAAGCAAAATACAAGCACCGATACGAGCTTTGTAGAGAATGGATTGAGAGCAGCCCTGAAGAAAAAGAGTTGAGGGTGTTAGTTGACAAGAAGCTCAACACAAGCGAGCAATGTGTGCTTACAGCCCAGAAAGCTAGCCATATGCTGGGTTGCATCAAAAGCAGCATGACCAGCAGGTTGAGTGAGGTGATTCTCCCCCTCTACTCCACTCTTGTAAGACCCCACCTGGAGTACTGAGTTCAGCTGTGGGCTCCCCAACACGAGAAGCATATGGACCTGTTCATGTGAGTCCAGAGGAGGCCACAAAGATGCTCAGAAGGCTGGAGCACTTCTGCTGTGAAGACAGGCTGAGAAAGATGGGCTTGTTCAGCCTGGAGAAGAAAAGGTTCAGGGAATACCATATAGCAGCCTTCGAGTACCTAAAAGGAGCCCACAACAAATAAGGAGAGGGACTTTTTACAAGGACATGTAGAGACAGGACAAGGGGGAATGACTTTAAACTGACAGAGGGGAGATTTAGATCAGATATTAGGAAGAAATTCATTACTGTGAGTGTGGTGAAGCACTGCAACAGGTTGCTCAGAGATGTTGTGACTGCTCCATCCCTGGCAGTGTTCAAGGCCAGGCTGGATGGAGCTTTGAGCGACCTGGTCTAGTAGAAGGTATCCATGCCCATGGCAGGGGGGTTGGAACTAGATGATCTTTAAGGCCCCTTACAACCCAAACCATCTTTTTCTATGATTCTGTGTTAAGGTTTGTTCAGTTTGGCCAATTTTCCTTTTTTCTTTTTTCCCCCCTTTTTTAATTCACTGCTTAGACTTGACAAGTTGTCACATAGTTTTAATATAATGTAATATGGTAGTTCAGCAAATACCGTGTATAACGAACGCAGAGAGTGCCTAAAATACATCTATCAGTTTTACTCTTATTGTTCCCTTTTATCTTTAGTTCATTAGATAGCATGAGCTCAATAATAATAATTAATAATTAGTATCTTTTTCTTTTCTCTTATTCTACAGAAACAAACTGTTTCCTGAGTCTACAGTTAGGAATATTATGTATCAGATCCTGCAAGGGCTTGCATTTATCCATAAGCATGGTAAGTTATGTTTTAGCTGTAAAAATTTTGAATTAAAGCAAGATAGTGTCTGTGTGAGTTTTTTAATGTGTACACTAACAATTACATTAACTGTTACAGGGGGGTTGGAACTAGATGGTCTTAAGGTCCTTTCCAACCCTAAGTATTCTATGATTTTATGAAGGGAGTGATCAAATGAACGATACTATATGACAGATTCAGATTACTGAAAATATCCGTATTTTATAATTGACTGATATTTTAGTTAGGAGTTTTGCTCAGTTCCTTTCCTGTAGGTTTCTGCTTTCTCAATCTGGCAGCTCTACAATTTCTCTGATGTTGATGGGCACATTTTCTAAAAGATTTAGGGGTTCCCTGTGAATGAGTACAAACTAAAAATTACTCTTTTCTCAAGATGCACACAGATATCTGAATAAAATGCACATTGTCTATAAGATACACTTGAAGTAATAAAGTCTGAGTGACAAAGAGCTTTCATTGTGTGGCCTTCCAGCTCATTTGTATGATAATGCTAAAAGCTGAAGCTGCTATATACGAGCCAGTACTAACAAGACCCACTTAACTAATTAAAAAAAAAATACTGATATTAATGATAACTTCCTCATCATGTTTTCCTGCCCTCTGCAGTTCTACCTGCTAAATATAGTGTACACTGCTCGTCAGCTCATGGGGTTATTAAAAGACAGCTAAAATCACTGGCCAAAGGCCTGGAAGTGAAAGGCTTGTAGGACCAGCATTTCAGTTCATTTGAGAAAGATATTTACATTGGAAAGTGCTTTGGAAGACATTTTCAAGCTAATAGTTTTATTCTCTGTTGTTATGGGGCTTGGACTGGGGATTCTTCTGAAACCCACCCAGAAATTCCAGTCTGTTCCATTGAGATGCAAAATATTTTAAAACTGAGAAGTCACACAATTTATTTGTAAAAAATCCAAGTCACATTTGCTAATGAATTTTCAAATGGATCACAGTCTTTTAGAATACCTTTTACTGCCATTTAACGTAATACAGATTTAAAGAATGAACAGCTTTATGTCAAAACAGTCTTGTTCACTGACCTGCTTCATAGTAGACTGTCATTTCTGTGAATATATTGTGCATCTGTAGTTACAAGGATCTGGAAATTCATGGCAAGCCTGACAGGATGGTCTTGGTGGTCTTGTGGCTCACAGTGTAAGACTGAGTGTCCCAAGATTCTCTCTGTAACAGTTTTGGAAAAATCATGTGAACATTCTCCGTCTCTCTGTTTCTCTGTTCTGCTCCTATGTGGCATGAAAGTGTTTATCAAGTAAACTTTTTATGTTCTTTATCCATCTAGACTAGCAAACTTCAAGCATCTTTTCATATTTGAATACACAATTGATTGCTCTTTTTCCAAGTTTGCCATGAAATAGATTGCCTCAGAAGCATTCTGCCAGTGCATTTCATGTCTGCACAGAAAAATACAGAAGTGACTGTACTAAGTGCTAAGACCAACTTTGTCTGGTACTTCCCATAAAGAGGCAGCAGTTCAAGCAGGCACCAGAGTATGTACTTAACATCCCTAGGAAGGACGTAATTTGCTGGTTGTTTGGTACTGTGTCTTCAATGCTGTCATGCATTAATCTAGCAAACAAAAGTTAATATAGTTATACTGGAAAATGTGTATACGTCCTGTGTGAAGGTTTATTCTCCTCTGTGTGAGAGCATATTCAAGGCTGTAAAAAAAACTTAGCATGTACTAAGCATGTTGGAAGTCTCTGAAAAGGAGGTCATATACAGCTGGGGTGGCATTGCTGTGGACATCAGTATTTCATTTGAATTTTAGGGTTCTTTCACAGAGACTTGAAGCCTGAAAATCTCCTTTGCATGGGACCAGAACTTGTGAAAATAGCAGACTTTGGCTTAGCCCGAGAAATACGATCCAGACCTCCTTACACCGATTATGTATCCACAAGATGGTAAGTGCTCGTATTCCCCTACGTTGTGTGAAACTTATAATCAGGCCTTTAAAGAAGTAAAGTATGAAATTTGTCCTGAATATAACATCACTTCTGATGCCTCCTCTTCATGAAGCTTTCATTTAAGCTTGGCATTTTTAAAATGCTGCAGTTAGCAGAAGGTCGTTTACAGATGGGAGCAGCACAGGAATGAAGAGAGAGCCTGAGAGGCAGGTGGGCATGCTGATATTGCTGCATGTCAAGAAGGCATGAGGGAGCTTACGAGTTCTTACGTAGGTTTTAATCCTTCATTCTAAGGAAAAAAATGAAGTCTTATGTATGGGATAGGAGAGGATAGGACATTTTAAGGGATGTTTGCTCTTGACAGCGAAGAATGAAGAGCTGAATGGTTTCATGTATCATGTATCTGAATTGTGTTGATTGTTCAGACTTGGTTTTCTTCTCTTACAGGTACAGGGCTCCTGAAGTCCTTCTCAGATCCACCAGCTATAGTTCTCCAATAGATATTTGGGCTGTTGGTTGTATAATGGCAGAAGTTTACACACTGAGGCCTCTTTTCCCAGGTGCCAGTGAAATTGATACTATATTCAAAATTTGTCAAGTGTTGGGAACGCCAAAGAAGGTAACCAAAGTGACATTCCACGCTGCAATAGTAATAGAGGTGTTCTGCAGTATAGAATGGCATAATAACACTAAGCATAAAAATAATCTATTTTCATGCTTACTGCTATTGTACGGTATTCTCAGACATAGTAAACTAAATTCAAACTTACTTTCTGTGAAGTAAGAATTATGCAATTATGCTATAAAACCTGACATTTAGAGAAGAAGAAGTAGACCCCCGAACAGCAAACAGAGTCCTTACCCTGTGTTTTCATTAGGTGGAAATTTAACTTTTTCTTGCATACTTTTGCATATCGTCCTATGGTTTAAGAGGCTAGATACTGGAATCATGGCAAGACTCCTATCTCCTGATTCCGTTTGTGCCTTTGACTTTGTCAGATGTGAAACAAGGCTGACTTCTCACCAGAGGTTTGAGGTGAAAATTTCCAGTGAAATCTTTAATACCGTTTAGGACAAGCTTGACACAATTTATTACTGATAAGAGAATATATGCTAGTGTATGTAGCACTATGGTATTTTACAGTGGAACTTTCTTTGTGATTGGAAATCTCATTCTTCCAGAACGACTGGCTTGAAGGCTACCAACTCTCAGCCTCCATGAATTTTCGCTGGCCTCAGTGTGTACCTAACAACCTGAAAACCCTCATACCTAATGCTAGCAGTGAAGCAGTGCAGCTCATGAGAGACATGCTGCAGTGGGACCCCAAAAAGCGGCCAACAGCTAGTCAGGTTTGGTTTTGCTTTATTTTTTTCACATCTGCATATGATGCTTCCTTTCACCTCAAGGGACCTTTTATAGGCCTTCATTTAGCAGTTGCTCAAGGGTTCTTAAAAGAGAGAAGAGCAGAAGTCCAAAACAGTTTGCGGGACAAAGGGGAGTAGTTAAAGGAGAGTAATCAGTCTTTTGCATGCAACATAAACTGCCCGAGGTGTGGGCTCAATGGTCAGATGTGTTACTGTTGTATGTATAAATACACCTGAATTAAGTATAATCTTGTCACTGTGAGTAGCAGCAGAGTAAAGGTGGCATGTATGTCAGAAGGATGTCTTTCATTGCTACGGATGTGGGCCATGAACTCACTGGATGATTGAGGTTGGAAGGCACCTCTTTAGTTTGTCTGGTCCAACACCCCTGCCCTAGGCAACATGCACCAGTGGTCAGCCACCCTCATAGTGAAAAAGTTTTCCCTGACTTTCATAGGGAGCTTCCTGTGTTTCGGTTGGTGCCCATTGCCTCTGAACCTGTCAATAGGCACCACTGAAAAGAGCCTATGTCCATCTCCTTTGCACCTGTCTTACTGTTTCCTCATATGTGAGGTACTCCAGTCCCTTATTCAACTTCGTGGCCCTTTGATGGACTTTCTCCGTTACGTCCATCTTTCTCCTCTGCTGGGAAGCCCAAAACTGGACACAGCTGTCCAGGTGTGATCTCGCCAGTGCTGAGCAGGGGAGAAAGATCACTGCCCTTGACCTGCTGGCAACACTCATGCTCATGCAGCCCAGGATACCTTTAGCCTTCTTGGCATCAAAGGTGTATTGGTAGCTCATGTTCAACTTGGTGTCTACCAGGTCCTTTTCTGAAAAGCTGCGTTCCAGGTAATTGAATGTGGCATGTGCTGGTGCATGGAGTTATTCCTCCCCAGATGCAGGATTTGGTATTTACACTTGTTGAACTTGATGAAGTTTCTGTCAGCCCATTTTTCCAACCTGTCATCGTTTCTCTGGATGGCAGCACAACCCTGTGGTATATCAACACTCCTTCCAGTTTTGTGTCATCAGCAGACTTGCTGAGGGTACACTCTGCAGCACCATCAACATCATTAATGGAGATGTTGAACAGTAGTTGCCTCAGTATTGACCTCTGAGGTACACTGATGCCTACTGGCTTCCACCTAGGCTTTGTTCCATGGATCACCACCCTCTGGCCCTGGCCATTCAGCCAGCTTTCAGTTCACCTCTCTGCCTGTTTATCCAGTCCAGTGTTGCCTGGATAAAGCTAATTTATGCAACGCAGTTTGCAAGGTGATCTCGGCTCAACTGCACCGTCAGTATGCCCTAACATCCTGCACATAAGCGTAGCCCAGGTTGTCAGTATTGCACATAGTCCAGTTGGTGTTATTGACAGTAGCCACTGATTTCACATGTCAGTACTGTAGTGGTAGTACCCAGCTAATGAAATAAGCAGTTGAAAACCAGTTGTGATTCTGGGTTCAAATCTGACTTGACTTCAATAGGACCCTAGCCGAACATTTGTGATTATATCAGACCTTCAATACAAATTGTAATAAGAAAGCCTTTCAAGCTAATCAAAACCGTTAAAAAGTAAAATAGATTAAGAACTCTCAAAGGTATTAAAAAGCAAGAATTACTGACTGTAACTTGGTATTAAGAGCCATTAACAAGTATTTTACAGAAAATTACAAATGTGGTAAGGAATCTGAGAATCTATTTGAATGAGAGATCATTGGGAAGGGAAGATGAATATACCTTAAAACAGCAAGATGAACAGAGATAAATTGTCTTCACTGACAATTCCTTAATTACTTGTAAGGCAGGATAAAGATATTTTTACTAACCCATCTTCCAAGAAAAGGAAGAGGCTAATTTTCAGAAGTATTGTATTTCTTTCATTTGATTCAGTCTTGGAACTGGAGAATAGAAGAGATGGGATGTCTCTGGAGTCATTCAGGTCTTGATGGCTGCGTGTGTTTCCACATGCACATGCACACATACAAGCAAGAGAGCACATAATGAAGTATGCCTCTAGGTGCTTTATACCTGGTTAAGTATTTTACTTCTGCAGAACTTTTCCTTTTGTGCGAGTTCATGGAGGATCACTTGTTGTCTGGTAACTTGTTACGTGATGAAACTTTTCTACTATTACAGCATTATTCTGGAGTGGATTGTGCTTACTGGAATCTAGTGTTGAGAGATGAGTCTTCTGCTGTTTACTACCCCAGAAAAAAACAAATTACATTTGTACCATGACATAGAGCTAGGGTAAGTTAAAAACTTTGGTTTTCTAAGTTGCATCCTAACATGTTCATTATGTTTCAGGCACTTCGATACCCATACTTCCAGGTTGGGCATGCCCTGGGCATTCAGGCACTGGGGAAACAAAAGGAACTGCATAATAAATCGTCTCTGCATATTAAGCCTGTCCCTCCAGCGCAACCCCCTCCAAAACCTCATGCCCGCATTTCATCAAGGCCTTTTCAACAAAACCAGTCTGCCCAGCACTTGGTGTACCCACATAAGAAAGAGAACACTGGGACTGAGCACAGTAACTACCTAAAGGAGGAGAAGTCTAAGCAGGTTCTTCTGCCAGCCATTCACAATAAGGTGCCTCAGCAGGTAAAGGTCTATCTAGCATGAGATACACTTCCTGATGTACTGCTGATTTTTCCTAAATTGTATTTCTTTTTCGTGGTCTCTTTCAGGGTTGTTAATACTTTACTAAAAGGTCAGGAAATGGGAATAAGGAAGAGTTATAACTTTCTGCTAGAAACTAGAAGTTCCTATGTTGCAATCTAAATCTGGTTCCCATAAACCAAGCAAATTTCTCATGTCAAAGCCATTTATGCTTCCCTTTGTTGCTTAAAGGATGACAGTGTGATTTCATATGGGTAAAAAGCAAGTACAGTGGCTGGAATATTAATGAGATTGATGCCACAGGGAAACGTATTAAGCTAAATAAAATATATTGAAATGAGTGAGATTACTGACTTTATCCATTTAAGACATCTAATTTGTGTCACTGGGAATAATAATCCCTTTGGGCTTCTGTACTTGCCATGAAAAACAACAGGTTCTTCTTCTTCCAGCATACGGAACTACCATTTATGTCGATTATGCAAGGAGACTGGATTCATAAGATAGATGACAAGAGCAGACAATGCGAATGCTGCTGCTAGGAGATCAGTACTAGCTAAGGTCTGTACTGACTATGTACAGAGTTGCGCAAGGTTGAAATGTACTGATGAGCTTAAATGGCTGAAGACACACAGGTTTGCACCTATGCTGTTCTGCAAGAAAAAGGCATCTTATAAATGCCTAGGAACAGGCTTGTGGAAACATGAATGTGCATACAGTTTAGTGCTCCCAAGATGAATCAAAAAATAAAAACTGAGTGTGAGCTAATTGTTTGGGAGGTGTATAGTGAAATATAAGTAGAATTGGAGTTGAGATCTAAGAAATCTATCCATCTGACAGTGGAAAATACTTTATTACAGGATGAAATGCAGGAGGTATGCAATAATGTCTACAGTCTACAGGTTGTTTTCTTTGCCTGTTTAATTAAATTCTGGGATTCTGTTGTTACAGCTCTACTGCCAGTGTTACTCTTTGAGACAGACAAAAAAATCCTCTTTGTTCCTGTCACTTGTTTTATGCTGTAAGTGTGTGGATTTGTTTCTTTTCAATTTTATAACAGAAAACATGTGCTGGAACTGAGAATATAAATGGTGAACTTAAACTAAAACCTAGGCGGCGATGGGGACATCTTGCAACAACAGTGAAGAGTTCTGAAGACTGGGATGACTTGGAAGACCTTGATTTCAGTTCTTCTGTCACAAGAATTGACTTGAGAAACAAGAAGAAGCAGAGTGATACTCTTTGTAGGCAAGTTGAATTTTTTTACGTCTGTGTGCTATTTGGTCTTACTTCTTTAGGCTTTACCTCTTTCTTCATAATGTTGTTTTCTATGAATCCAGAAACATATCCAAACAGGTAAAAGACATGCAGCTTATGTCTCTCCGGCTTTGCCTTGGCTCTTTGTTGGATACTGACCTTTAAATTGCAGCACATTTTTTATGGACAGTGCGCTCTTCTATACAATTCTTTGTTCATTTCTCCCCACTGAAAATGATGCTTAGCTGGAATCTTCCCAAGTTATTCTCTGAATATATGCTTTCTATTTCACATATGAACCATTCTGACATACTCCACACATGTAAACTTGGGTGACTCTACGCTGCAGTTTGCATGGATCATACACAGTAGAGAGAAACTTACTGAGTCATTTATAAAAACTCTAAAAGCAATATATAAGAGAACTAGAAGCACACACAAGGTTTTCAGGGGCATGTGTATGGCTTCAGGCTGAAAATGTTCCCTGTTGTCTGTATGTTTATGCTGTAGCAAGCACTGTACACAGAAGTGATTAATGGAGATGGGATGGAGATGAGAAGGCCAACATATGGCCTTCTGTGGATAAACATAGCTGTAAGGATTGGACTAAATGTAACAAGTTTTGATTTCTAGATTTGAAAGCATTTTGGACTTAAAGCCTTCAGATGCTGTAGGCTCTGGCAGCAGCGCACCTTCCCTCGTGACCTTTTCACGGCAGGACACTCCCACGTTGCGAGTTTCTGCAGCAAAGCAACACTATTTGAGACATTCTAGGTATCTACCTGGTTAGTAAAAGACATTTCCGTTTCTTCCTCTAGTTCCAACAGCAGTATGAAGTAATCATTGGTACATCAGGCTTTATCTTTTGACATGTGGAGGTAGGCTACTGCTTTAAAAACATGAGAGCAGGACCTTTGCTAATGTATGTGGCCATGATACAAACTACGAGCCTGGTTTTGCTTTACCATAAATTGGGAGCATGTCCTTGCATGTTAGGTATCCTGCTTAAGTATGGGATGTATAGTAAATACAAATAGCATGTGATGTGAACTCTACTGCAGACTGTTTGTGCAATCTGTGGTTTCAATAGATACACCACAGGAGTGCAGTACTGTGAGAAATGCAGTCTACCATTATTTGCAGTCAGGTTATCTTGTCACTGTTAGGCTAAACGCTGTAAAATGTTGTGTTTGTTATGAAGCATAGATTTCATTTATGTAGCAAAATTTTCCCTATGTGACTTGAAAATATTCATGGCCCTGATGTAAGGATCCTGTCCCTTGACATAAAGCAGCCAGTGATGCTAGTGGAATTACTTAACTGTTCTCTTCACAGGCCCATGGCTGGTCATAGCATTCCCAAATGAGAGAATGGGAACTAACCAAAAGGCATGTTAAGAGTAAAAAGTTTTTGGTTATGTTCACTGAACTGAACCAATGCTGTAAGATTGTACATCAGGTGGAATGAATATGAGCCTGTGTAACAACAGAGATTTCACTGTAGTAATTTTTTGTGGTTTTGCAATAGGAATAAGCACAAGGAATAGCGTAGTCTCCACTTCAAACAAAGAGTCTGTTCCACCTAATCCCTGGCCCAGTTCTGGTTTGCCTGGGAAAGCTTCTGATCTGGGAGGAAGTATTAACGGGATGAATTCAGGTAAGAAGCTGTGCTTAATTAACACTCTGAGAGAAGATGATAGGTAGCATCTCTGCAATTCCAGACAGCTGTATTTTGGGGTCACCCATTTCTAATACATTGTCAGCTCCAATGGTATTTGCTACTGTGACTGTTCTTCCTGTCAAAACCAGTTATGACCACTGTTCTCCACTGGACTTGGAGACTACCGTAAATTGAAACATGGTAATTTTTCGTAATGAGTTGCCAAAAGTCTGTTTTGAAGTACCACATGCATAGAAAGTTGGACAACTTAGGTCTGTTCAATCTGAAATACTTCATCTTGCCTTCAGTTTCCCTTGACAGATTTTGTAAGTCATCTTTTTCAGGTTTCCAAATTATTTTAGCCCATCTGGTGCTTAAATGACTGTCGTAGAGGATGAAGCTGATGATCTAAATTGAACTAGCCGTTCATGCCACTCATGCTAGGAATAAATCAGAATCTATCATCGTGTCTTTTATTCGATGCTGTTTTAATTAGTGAAATAATTGTAGCTTTAAAAAAAATTCAGACAAAAAGCAAAACACTCTGATTTTTCTTCTTCAGTTTTTTGGGGCATTTGGTATTTCAGGTATTTCATCCCTATTTTTTGATTTGAAGTCATTAATTTGTATATTTTGCAGATATATTTAAACATGTTGATGTTCCTAGATTATATCTATGTATTCTCTAAATCTTTCTTGGCTTCAGGTTTTCATGTGGTGTTACAATTCTGCAGTACAGTACTTGTTTGCATTTGTTGTTATGAAAATGTTTGATTGAGAAGATTTGTGTTGAATGTTGGTCCAAGGAAATGTTTTGGGCCTTCAGAAACTGGTTTAAAAAATAAAAAACTTTACATTTTGGATGTAATTTAATCAGAAAACAGTTCTTTAGAGATTCAAGATGGGAGGATGTTGTAAATGGCTAAATTACATGAGAAACTTTGTATGCACAGCACGTCTCCTTCGTGGCTTTTCTGTAGGTTTTTGCTTCTTTGGTAGCTGCATAGGATATCATTAGATTTTCCCCTTTTTTACTTAATACCATCATGGAATCATGGAATAGTTATGGCTGGAAAGGACCTGCTCTAGTACATTATAGGCATATGTGCAGTGGTTCTGTTCTGTACATGCTAACTTTGTTTAGTGTCCATCTGTGTTATGTCTCTGGGCTGCTTTATTTGTAAATATTTTTGTCCCATTTTCTATGTCTTATCCTACAGGTCAGTCAGATCTGTTCATGCTCATCTTAGGGACAAGTTTTATAGCTGGCTTTACAAATCTGGAACACAAATCTGACCCAATTTATTAAGTTGCTCTCTTACTGAAGCCTTATGTAGCACCACAGCCCCAAAATAACTGTATAGAGATCTAGAGTGAGTATATTCATAGGACCCAGTTGCTGGAAATTAAAATAATTCCAACTGAAATGCTAAGTTTTGACAGCTTTAAGAAACCTTGAAGAAAGCTGAGTTGTCAGGGAGAAGCAGAAATTGCCCTTGTAAGAGTACAATTTGTACCCATTTTCGATTCATCTTCAATGCAGTCTGATGCTGTCAGTCTTCTGAATGTAGGTATATAAAAGTTCTGTGGATTCCTAGTGTCTTCAAGGAAGTTCCATGATCAGTGCACACCTTTGTCTTCTGTTGATAGTATGGGAGATCCATTGTGTAGGGCTGAAGTGTTCCTTGTCATTTCTTTCAGAGTCCGTAGGATCAAGTGGTTATATCCCTGCATTTCTGAAGAAGGAAGTAGGCTCTGCTGGGCAGAGGGTTCAGTTAGCACCAGCTGTGGAATCGTCTTCTAGTAAGTATAGTACCAAGATTGCCTTGGTCTCTTGCTCATTACTCTGGTAATGCTGTATGTACTGTTTGATGTATATATGTAGTGCTGAACTACATATCTTTGCTTTACTGCATTTGTAAATATTTGATTGAGTGGAACTACAGTTTGTAACTTTGCAGAATTTCATATGGACAAGGATTTGGTTTATATTTATTTTGTGAAGTATGTGGTTTTATCCACAGTATATCGACAGCATATGGTGGAACCTAGAGGTTGGTGTGAGGGCTGGTACAGAATTCATACTTGTCAAATCAATAAGTACTCCTTGTCTGATGAGACTTTAAGGATTGGATCCACTATTGTTTCACATCAGCAGACTGTATTTTAAAAGGAAGCTTCTTTCGCAGAGTATAGAATCGTAGAATGGTTGAGGTTGGAAAGGACCTGAAGATCATCTAGTTCCAACCCCCTTGCCATGGACAGGAACACCTCCCCCTAAACCATGCCACCCAAGGCTATGTCCAGCCTGAAATAAGGACCTGGACCTGCATCCAGTTGCTGTTCAATGTGGACAGCTACTAACTGAACCTTTATCTCATGGAATTGTCTCTTCTCCCTTAGGTTACACTTCTGTGAAGTCAGTAAGACCCCATCTTGGACAGCCATCATTCAGTTCACCTACTAAAAGCACGCCAAGGTTAATGCCTTTCCCACTGCCAGCTCAGCCGGTCCATGGACGCATTGACTGGTCTGCAAAGTATGGTGCTCACCGGTGATGCATGGAAATACTGTCTAAACCAGTGTGTTTCCCATGAAATGACGGCTAACACAAGACAATTTGTTATTGTTTTATGTACCTCTAAATCTAAAAGAAACAGATCCTCTATGAACAAGGCATTTTGAAGGGTTTTTGTTTTTACTTTTATTTGTATTCACTTGAATGCAAACTTGTACCTTTTGTATAAAATTGTTTTGTTATATAATTGGGTCCAGTTATTTTCATAAATCTGATACATTTTGTATATATGGCTTAGGGGTTTTGGCATTTTTATACGATAAATTTTTATGACAAACTTTTTTAAAATTTCACTTTTCCTTTATTAGATTCAACCTTTTTATAAAAGTGGATTTAAAAAAGCAAACTGGTGCAATATTGCAGTGGAAGAGAAGTACTGAGGAAGGGGCATTAATTAGACATTTCCTGAAGTTTATGTGCTGAATGAAGCTGTATAATTTCACTGATGCCACATCTTGTCCTCTACTCATTTGGTTTGTGCTGACATCAAAGGAATGAGTAGCTAACAGTCTAAACTCCTTTGCAGTCACTGAGAGACTACCAAAAGTCAGTAGAAGGCTTCTTTTTTAATATATTTTTGCCCTTAAGAGGTTTTGTTGGACTGCTGTCCAGCTCCATTCTTTTGCTTTTACCAAGCCTGAGGAATCTTGTTTGGTGAAGGGTGAGCACCCTTCTGTAGATCTGTTTTCTGACGCATCACGCTTTTGTCCTGCTTTCAGAGTTGCTTCTTGGCATTGTTCACTAGAAAATAGAAGGTGGACCCACCTCTGTTAAATTCATTTTAAAGTTCTAATGATTTCGAAGCAGAAAAATCAGATTCTATTTTGTTGTTCTTGTTGTTGTTAATATAAGATTTGAAGACCTATTTAGGACAGTATTGACAACTCTAACGCTGGTTTCAGAGTAAGAAAGTATTAGTGATACACCAGTAGCAGAGTTTAAGCAAACAGTATCTATGCAGCTGACTTAACTTTCACAACTGTTCTAAATCACTTCTGGGAAAAATAATCTAGAGGAAATGAGTCAGTTTAAGCTTACTTCAGTTCTTCCTCTCTTCAATACGTCTTCACTTACAATGTCAAGAATATGTCAGCTTCCGTAAGTCAGGCCCAAGGCTGTACTAAAAAAAATGGGACCTTACCTGGTCCTGCTAAAAGCTGATCTAAATTTGTGGTTGATTTCACAGAAACTGGTACAGCCCTTTGAAGAGCAGTTTAACTTAGTTTGTAAGAGCAAATAAGTTATCAGGTTATAGAGAAAAGAGAATAGCCCCATAGTCTTGTTTTAATTCCGTAATGAGAAGGAGTGCCAGAGGCCAGCCGTGAGCAAAAGATCTGTTTAGATCGCAGTCAGCATTTGGCAGTTCCAGCACTTCCTTCCTCACAAGGAAGATAGTACAGTGCTGTGGAAGAACATCTTCCATAGCTGAGTTTTGGAACAGCAGCACCAAAGCTGATGTGTGCTCTAAAAATGGATCTTCCTGCAGCAGTGCACAGGAATGCTCACATTTCTGAGCTCATCTTATGAACAGATTGGGCAAATGGTAAATTTACAAGACTTAAATCCAGTCTGAAGTGATCAGAGCAGGTATGGTTCTCAGCATCCGGCCATTCTGAAGGAGTGTCCAGCTACTCCGTTATTTGTTCATGCAAGTGTTAACTCTAGGCCATACCTAGCTGCTTCCAAAGTGTTGGTGCCAATGCACAGCAGTAAAACAGAGCAGCTCTTTGATTTCTGAAGCACACACTGAATGGTTTTTGGTAAGTGCAAAGGGAAATATGTATATTTGTGTTAGAACTGGAAAGAGTTGTTTTTCTTGGCACAAATAAATATCTCTATTTATATCTAGATATTGCTTAATTTATTTTATCACTCTCTCAAAAGGAAAAACTATCCTAAGTATCCCTAGACCCAAGTAGACAATATAACTAGTCTGTTCCATACACTTCATTCCTACTACCGGAAGTGGGAGATGAAAATGTCACGAGAATGCTTGGGCTTGGATTCATGCTGCCTGAACACAAGCTCCTTTATTGTGAGCTGACTCTAAACTAATGGCAAGTGAGAATCATCTTAAGAGAAATTTGGCTCACTTGTGAACTTAGCTGCCCTCTGGAAACACCTGGGTCTCCCTGCTGAGGAGGGAGGCTACTCCATCTACTGAAAGTAGCACAGGATGAATCATGTCATGGCCTGTGTTATCTGAGTCTGTTTCAGCCCTGTGGTGATTTGGTGATTTTCCTTGACTGTAGCATTCAGGTTTTGGTCAGTCAAGTGAAAAGATCAGAAAAAGTAGAGAAGTAGTAGTACTCTTTTTTGCATATCTCCTCCTTTCCCAAATTAAAGCCTTTAATTAGGGGGGAAAAAGAAAAAAACAACAAACCCAAACCTAATAATCTTGATATTCAGAATCCCTTCTGCTAGTCTTAACTTAGTGGGACAGAAAATGAGCTGAGTATAATGGCAGCAGTGGTAGCATTTACTCAAGACTCCAGCAAATTCCAGCTGAAGCTGGAAAGTTTTTGCGTCAAGACTGAGCAGGGTATGGTGAGTGTTTTACTGTGCTGTGTCAGTGTGCAGTGCACATATGGAAAAGATGTAGGGCTTCATTATAGTGCAGTCTGGAGCAGCAGCATATCTGAGGATTTATCACACATAACCTACTACTTTGTGCTTTAGTATTTAGCAGTATATATAAAATGTTTTTAGAATTCTGCTGTTTACATTTTGTCAGGCTTCTGCATAACATGTAATAATGACCGCTGGAAGTAAAAGGAACCTGACAAGTGGGCTCATTCACCTCTGTGATCCAGATTTTGTTCCTAAAAGTATTGTGTCAGTGCCACGATGTTACCAAAAATGAAAGAAAGAAACTAAGCTGGAAAACCCACTTCCACGGTATCTCTGTGTGTAATAAGGCTGTTGGTATGAATAGGATGTTCTGTAATGTGAAGATACCTGCTGAAAGAACATGTTTGAACTTATGTGGAAGGAGAGGGTGGAATTGCCAGAGTGAGTAAAGAAATAGCATTTCTTGGTTATTGTGTGGTTTTGTTCAAAATGTGACACATTTGTTTCATTCCTTCTGTGTCAAGCGTGCCCGGAATAAAGTTACTCTTGAAGAAAAATCGACTGACTGACAAAGGTCTTGATCTTTTCCTCAGTTCTTTATAAGAACACTGAAGTTTGGCTTTTGTTTGTTGAGTTGTGTGTTTGATTTCTTCTCTTGAGCCTGAGGTTTGGGGCCCTTCTCAGCAGGGTTCAGTCTGCTGGCAGCTGTGCGCCTCCTGCAGGTTCTTTTGCCGCATGATTTGAGTCTAAGCATGTAACTTCTGCAGCATGCTGTGAGATTCATGTCCTTGGAGGTCAGCTTCTCTGCAACTAACTGCGATAAATTAAAAGATTTATCATCTCAGCCTTCTCCCGCTGCTTTCAAGGTGGTAAGAAGCTGAAGGCGGTTGATACATTGCTGTCCTGGTTTCAGATGGGAAAATACTTTTTCTTCCCAGCTGCTGGTGCAGTGCTGTGTTTTGGCTGTAGTCTCAGAACAATACTGATAACACACCAACGTTTTTAGTTGTTGGTAAGCTGGAAACCAGTAAAAAGTGGTGTCCCTCAGGTATAGGTGTTGGGACCTTTTTGTTCAACATCTTTGTCAGTGACATGGACAGTGGGATTGAGTGCGCCCTTGGCAAGTTTGCCGATGACACCAAGCTGTGTCGTTTGGTTGATACACTGGAGGGAAGGAATGCCATCCAGAGGAACCTTGACATGCTTGTGAGGTGGGCTGATGCCAACCTGATGAAG
>JANRGW010010261.1:0-30631 GCA_024733675.1 Psilopsiagon aymara
TTCATTAGGGACTGTAGTGATAGGACAAGGGGTAACGGGTTCAAACTTAAACAGGGGAAGTTTAGATTGGATATGAGAAAGAAATTCTTTACTGTGAGGGTGATGAGGCACTGGAATGGGTTGCCCAGCAAAGTTGTGAATGCTTCATCCGTGCCACTGTTTACGGCCAGGTTGGACAGAGCCTTGGGTGGCATAGGTTAGTGTGAGACATCCCTACCCATGGCAGGGGGGCTGGAACTAAACATTCTTAAGGTCCTTTCCAACCCTAACTATTCTATGATGCTATGAATTTATATTACAAACCCATATCAGGGAAAGAACTATTATCATTGCATATGGGCATATGGGTAATTATGGCACAGACAGGAGAAGGGCTTAGCCACACAATGAATGTATTATTTCAGCAGATCCATGGTCCTTGTTCATACTTTGGAGCCTGTGCAAATGTGATGCAGTTTGATTTTATTTGATCCTAACTGAGGTGCTAACCTGGTTTGAGCTGTTTTACCAGAATAACTATTGATCTTGCAAAAATGTATCATTATACATAATGAAACTAAGGCAGTAAAATAATGCTGAGAAAATTCTTCTGTTGAATTCACAATTGGCTTAGCTAAAACAACTGTGCAGAAACTGGAGATGGAAATGGTGCATCCAGAGCACCAAGTTGCCAGTAGCTAAGAACCAACCCCAGTCCTTGTGGGGAGTCAGGGCACAGTGCCCATGACAGTAATTGTCCTGTCTGGTCTGCCTGGAAGGTGATTGATGGAATACCACCAAGTATATTTACATGCCATTTTCTGCACCTTTTGGTAGTACTGCTGGATGTGAAAGCTCAGTGGTGACAGCTCAGCCTTGAAGGAGTTTCACTGTTTTTGGGGCACTTCCAGCTATTCGTGAAAGTTGAGTGCCTCAGATCCTTGAAAGAGTAGGACCTTTTACAGCAGCAAGAATCTGTAGTTTCAGTGAAATTCAATTTAAAACCACATCTAATTGCATCCTGTCCTTTCTATGTCTGTTTTCCCATCTGCACAAGACACACAAAAATGCCTTTTATATGGAGAAGTTCTATGTGTAAGCCAAGAAGGGTGATTCCACCACTGGAGAGGTGAATCAAACATGACCTGTCTGGCCTCTGTGCTGCCCCTCAGCTGCTAATCCACTGTCCTTTCTTATCATGCAACCATGCTCAGAAGTCCAAATTAGAAGAATAGGTAGGAAAACCAGGATATGTTTCTAAGGTTCATCAAGTGATTGATGGAACTGCTTTGACTAAATGATCCATTCAGAAGTGTGGGTTGTGTTCTGACTCATGATGTCTGCTGAGATGTATAAAGAACTTTAAACTGTTAATTACTGAAGAATCAACCAACCTGATAACTGACACCTTCACAAGACAGACAGCTAAAAGAAAATAGTAAGAGGAGCAGCATGTCCTCAACTGGCATATGTGTCTGAAAGGAAGATGTGAATGGCTGTTATATTAACACTAGTCAGACTGCAAAGATTTAACGGTTGTTGGCTAATTCAAAGGTTTTTGAAGATCCGTAGTCAAAGTATATGAAATAGAATTAGCTTTTTCCATGTCCAAAAGTGACTGTAAAACAGCGAAAAGGATTCAACCCCATTGAATTGTCAAAATCCACGCCTAATGTGTGTAATTCATCTGTGTAAAACTACACTCAGTGCCTCTGCCAGTGAAACCTTCTCCAGCCCTACACCTGTACTCTGAAGCACAGGCATACTTTGAGCCCCTGAGAAACCTTTCTATATATCTGATTCTGAAATGCAGCTTTTAGAAACACTACCAGGATTAACTATGAAGGCTCCTGGGACAGTTTTCTCTGTCTCAGTAAAGGTTGTTTGGAACTTTAATGCCTGTAAGTTTTTTACTTTTGCTAGCGCAGGATTGCTGGGAACATAGTGTTCCCATCAGAGGACACTGATTCATAAATTACTCCTGAACAGAACCCAATACTTTCTGTTTGCATAAATATGCTATTTCATGGCAGCTATAAAACATAAAGCTAAAGTTTAAGGATCTGATAACTTAGAACTTGTTAGAACTTCACATTTCTTGAGAAATGTAAATCATCACCTCCTAGGATAGATAAAACTCTAATGCTTGCTCTTGGTGGGTTGTGGGTTGCTATAAAACCTTTTATGTGAAGATAGTTTACAAATGGCTGCTGCCATGATTTGTGCAATATGGGTAAAATGCAGGAAAAAGGAGCTTCATACTAGCATATTTGAATTCCTTTACCTGTTGTTTCCCCTCATATTTTTATCTCTGATAAACAGTATCTAATAGCTCCAAACAACACTCTCACCCTGTTAATGAGTCCTGAACAGTTAAATAATGACAAAGAGGTTGAAGACATTATAAGAATTCAAAGGGGAATTATGTATCTACAGTAACTGCAGAATTTTCTGTTTGGTTTCACTTATTGTTCAGAAAGATGTCTGAAAAGATTGTCTATTTCTACCTCCCATCTTCTGATGGCTATTTTCACATGCCTCTAGTTCCTGACTCGGACTGTCTAATTTGATGCCAATTTAGCTTCTCATTCCTCATGTGAGACACTGGAATAGGGTGCCCAGAGAAGCTGTGGCTGCCCCATCCCTGGCAGTGTTCAAAGGCTGGTTGGACAGTGCTTTGGTTAACCTGGTCTAGTGGAAGGTGTCCCTGCCCATGTCAGGGGGGTTGGAACTGGATGAGCTTTAAGGTGCCTTCCAACCCAAACTGTTCTGTGATTCTATGATTGCAGAAAACTTGAAAAATAAATTTTGTTACTCAAATACCACACAGAAAGCAAATGACTTTTTTTCCCCTAGATCTGATAGCTTTAAAAACACCGTTTGTGCCTCTGGTTCCTGGGATTTACTTTATTCTATTTTTTGGAGTTTGCATTCAGAAAGATGCTCCAAACAGTTAGTACGTAAATAGTTCAGCTGAGAGCTCTTTACCCAGACACTAGTGCATGCAGTGCTCATTTCTAACAAATTCCTCATTCTATGGAGAATTTGTCTCACTGCTTAGAAAGTACCAGAACTGCAGATCAGAGCTGCTCAGCTCTGCTGCTAATGCACAGCCCTCTCCTGCACTCCCAGCCTCCAGGAAGCTCTGGGGCACTCCTACAGATAGCCCGTTGGGTAAGGTTGAGTTACTGAAGCTGCTCTGCAGTCCTGTCCATGATCACGCGTCCTGCAGCATTCCACTTGAGCAGGACTTGTAAACAGGGGGATAGCGGAGATGCATCAATGCCTGGGGAGACACTTGCTCTATTTTTTTAACCACATTTTTGGCCAAGGAAGACCTTTGTGTCAGCTTACAGCCTGGCTTGTTTCCACAGTGAAATCTAACGCCCTCCAAAGCGATGAAACCAGCTGTTTGCACACAGCCTGTATGGGATATTTCTGTATAAATGGTAGCTTCTTAAGGAAGTAAAGCAGGACAACAGCAATAGCAGGGCTTGTTTCCATGTGTGAAGCTCTACATGGACAGGAGGTGATGTGCTCCCAAACTTTGGCATGGCACACGTGAGCTCAGTGCTGCCCTTCTTTGGGCAGCCTGTTCCAGTGCCTGACCAGTTTCATAGTAAAGAACTTCTTCCTTGTATCTTACCTATAGATATGTCTAACCTTAAGTTATAACCTGAAGAATTTTGTGGAAGAGCTTTCTTGGGGCAGCTGGGGGCAACATAAACAATAGAGACATGTAGTCCAGGAGAACTTATCAATATTGCACTCCCCCAAACGCATGCAGCATAGAGGAAAAAGCCTTGGCACCAAAGAATCTGATCTACCAAATTGCTTGCTAGTGCAGGTATTACTAATATGGGCCATGAAATGGCTGCAAATGTCTTTATTTTTAAAACCATATCCATTCCCAGCTGTATGAAAGACTGAATTATCACAATGATGTTGTGTAACCTCTTTTTACCTTCTTTTCCCATCTGTAAACCCAAAATGGCAAAACTAAACCTAATGGCAGGTGTGAGGCTAAATGAACTTCTGAGGTCTGGCTCTCATCAGATGTATTGCTTAGGGCCACTGCCTTTGATGAAGCTATGCTCATAATCACCACTGGATCCATCCCACTGACTGTTTCATCTGAACTTTTTGCACTGTACATGTGAGATATAAAACAAGTGGAAAAATAGTTTTAGGCTGAAGACCGAAGCCAGTATCAACAATGCCAAATATTCCATAACTGGGAAGGTGATCAACCCTCAAAAGATTATTTTAGAAAGTAACAACAAAAGCCAATGGAATAATTTTCATTTGCCATCTGTTTTTTATTATTCAAATGCATAAATATTAGAGCCAGAAAAGACTATTAAATAATTTGTTGTGACAGTCTGAATGGAAGGAGCTTAGGCTTCCACCTTGGGACTCCTGGACAAAGCTTAACAGCATGTGTTTGAGAAAAAAAGCCTTCCAGAAACACATCTACTCCTGTTAAGATTTCCAGAGAGGCAGAAGAGTCTCAGCTCCACATTAAGGTTTAGAACGGAAACATCTTAAAGAAAAATTGAGTTTTTTTCATTGCCAAATATGACCTACCTCAGCATCAGGGACTTCCAGAGCCACACATTGTAAAGCTGCAAGAGTTGGCAGCTGTAGGAATTTTAAGTGACTGATGCTCATTTCTAGGTCACTTGTGAGCCATTAAGCAGATGTTTGCACCTCTAATTCCATGAAGGCTTTCCAGTTTTGCTCCTGACTCTTCACACAAATGCTCTCTCTGACAAAGACTGTACAACCTATATAACGTGCTTGGAGCAACAACAATAACTCATCCCTCACCACATAGCCCTGTTTAAAAGCAGTTTGATTTTACTTTGTCCCTATTTTATGAAAATAGCCCCTATCCTCAACACGGGATGTATATTAGAGATGAGTAGAAAAGGGTTTGGGTACACAAATTTGCACTATATTGTAACAGAAGTGAAAAGTGTATCTGTAAATTTTCTAACTTGCCCTGTGCGATGCTGGTGCAGACAGAGAAGATAACAGGCCATTCATGGCCCTTCTGCCTCATCCCCACCTCTGGTTCAGCTGCAGTGTAAGGGCAGTGGGAACATCTATCATGCAATGAGTGCTTTGCCACAGAGAGACTCTCTTCAAATCAGAGGTCTCCTGATTTGGAGGCAAGGTCATGCCTCCTGCTTCTAGTTCTCAACTCTGGTCTATTTTTCGGAATGCTAACAAAGCACCTCTTTGTTGTTGCTCCAGCTGGTTGAACACAGATGTGTGAGCAGGGCATCTTGAGCTATTGTATGGTTGGTTCTGCTCCAGCAGTTGATAGTGGAGAAGGCAGGAAGTACCTGCACATTTTCCCCTTCTGGACTGGCTGAAGGCATGACTGCGGTGCCCAGTTTTGGGTGTGGACCAGTATGGTATGTGACTGATGTCAGGTCCTGTGCAAATAGAATGAAAATACAGCACTGTATGGAGAGTGCATTGTGAATACTGTCTTATCTTGATATCAGTAGGTCAGTGCTGCAGACGATGTATTTATGTGAGAAACTCACTTCAGCCAGAGCTGAAACCACATTTATTTGCCATCTTTGTAATTAGTGGCCTGGTTTAGACCACACACAAATTGCGAAGTGTTTTATGCCACATGTCTCTTGCTGCTGATTGATCTTTGGTTTACCAATGCCACAAAATCTCTCCCTAAACTCTTTCTGCTGATCTATAGTGTGGAAGAACAAACTGAAGGTATATTCTCATTGGGAAATAAATTCTCATCTCATTATTCAAGTAGATTTTCAAGCTCACAGTTCTGTGCCTCCTGCACATGTTGCAAGGGCAGGAATGGCTCCACTTGGCAGTGTAATCAATCAAAACCAGAGCAAGAACTGGATTTTTAAATGGGTCTTTTATATTAAGTTGTATGACTGATAATAAGGTTGCAATAATGAGGCAGGGAAAAAAAGGAAAGATTAATGTAAGTCTGCTTAGTAATCTATGTTCCTTGTAGGTAGACTTTGCCTAATTCTCTTAATGCAGATTTTCTGTCCATAGGGAAACAAAATTACATGTTCAAGTGGCTGTTGCAGATGAAGTTTGGACTCCTCAGAATGACTGTCTGGCCCAGACAATAACCAAACAATGGAGATTATAGAATAGTTAGAGTTGGAAAGGACCTTAAGATCATTAAGTTCCAACCCCCCTGCCATGGGCAGGAATGTCTCACACTAAACCATTTCACCCAAGGCTCTGTCCAACCCGGCCTTGAACAGTGGCACGGATGGAGCATTCACAACTTCCCTGGGCAAGACATTCCAGTGCCTCACCACCCTTACAATAAAGAATTTCTTCCTCATATCCAATATAAACTTCCCCTGTATAAGTTTGAACCCGTTACCCCCTCGTCCTATCACTACAGTTGCTAATGAAGAGTCCCTCTCCAGTGTCCTTGCAGGCCCCCTTCAGATACTGGAAGGCTGCTATGAGGTCTTCATGCAGCCTTCTCTTCTCCAGGCTGAACAGCCCCAACTTTCTCAGCCTGTCTTCATACGGGAGGTGTTCCAGTCCCATGATCATCCTCGTGGCTCTCCTCTGCATTTGTTCCAACAGTTCCATGTCCTTTTTCTGTTGAGGACCCCAGAACCGTACACAATACTCCGAGTGAGGTCTCACAAGAGCAGAGTAGAGGGGCAGGATCACCTTCTTCAATGGAGCAAGTCACCTCTGGTCTGCTGAACTATCCAAGCTACCCATTTGAGGCAATGTCCCAAAAAGGAGGTAGTAGGTCAAAATTCAGTGAAAGACAATA
Source organism: Psilopsiagon aymara (assembly GCA_024733675.1). Lineage (NCBI taxonomy): Eukaryota > Metazoa > Chordata > Aves > Psittaciformes > Psittacidae > Psilopsiagon > Psilopsiagon aymara. The sequence goes on from JANRGW010010261.1 coordinate 6,788, forward strand.
GAGAACAACTGTAAGCATCAGATAAAAAAGCTTGTCACATTGATATCTGACTGGTAAGAGCTAGTAGCTTCCCATAGGCAGTTATTAATATACAAGTTTACTAATGTTTGTCAAAATCATTGATAGAACATCCTCACATCTCAATCTGTCTTGATAGTCAATGGAGGCAGGGACTTGTAGGGCATGAGTCATCCTGCCTATTTAAACACCATTGTAAAAAGAGACAAACTGTGTATTAAATCTGTTTAGTCTACTCTGCTGACTTCAGTGGGTGTCTAGATGATACAGTTCAGGGGAGACATGGAGAACATAGAAGCCAGTATTTACTCAGATTAATCCTGGCTGTACTACATGGTTAATGTTCCTTAACATGCCTCAGTACCTGAATATTCAGTTGCTTATGAGTATTCTCTTCATTTTGTCTCATCTGAGCTTGTAGACCTTTCCAAACACCAGATGGTTGAACACAACTGCACACCACAGCTCCTACAACCTTCAAACTGCTAGAGCCGAGTCTCCAAAACTACTACCACACGTTTGTGTTGATTCTCAGCACTGCTGTTTATTAGGTTGAAAAGAACCTAGAGAACAGAAGTAACTTAGTAGTAATCGTGCTCTGAAACTGAATTCAATTACTCTGGGACTGAAGAGTTTTTCTTGAAGTTGGATTCTTCTTCCAGGTCAGTTTTACTTTCGGAAACATGTGCACAGCATAGCCCTGATTTAACTGACAGCCAATGCAGTCACATGCACAGGCCACATATTTTCCTGCTCAAGTGAGGAAAGTGCCTGAACTTGCAACCACTGAATGTGACCCATTACGTCTGGTGGTGCAGGATCATAAATGTAGCTTGTCATTTCTGCATTTTCACCAAGTTTCTGAGACTTGCAGGATACATCTACACTGCATTTTTCCATTGTAGGAGTTCCAATCAGTTTTTGTCAAGTCTCACCTTATAGTTCATGCCATTGTCCTTTGGGTCTGTCCTCCTGTGTATTGCTAACCCCCAGGTGTTTGGTACCACTCACTGCCAAGTATGATCAATATTGTGTTGCCTCAATCTCTCCAGTTCCTGAATAAAGTGTCACTCTCTCTCTAATTAACCACAAGACCATCTTCTTCCCTTCATCTTGTGTTTGAATTTCCAGAGTTTTCTCTGGAGAAATTACATGAAAGATGTTGTATTTAACAAAAAATCTTCCTCAACATGTGGATCAAATGTTGCCTTTGCTCTCTTTCTTGCTGTCTCTTGTTACGTCCTCCTCTTCCTATAAGAGGTAGAGCTATTTCACCTTTATTATTTAAAGCAACTGCTTCATGTGACCCCAATATTCATTAAAAGAATAAAGTGGCAAGCAAACAGAATACACACTGGGATTTAGGTTTTTTAATTATGTCAGGAGAATTCACTTTGTCTGGACACACAGTAGTCAATTACCATTGCCTTCCCTCACAGCCTCTGTACTGAAGACACAGTTATTTAAAGGATTTTGGGAAAATTGTTATCATCAAATAATATTATAGAACGAATTGCCCCTCCTTACCCCCAGGCCTCTCTGCCTCGCACCAGGACTGTGAGAGCTGTCAAACACTAGCCCATTCCACACCCTGGGCAGTGTGTTTTGGAAGGGGTCCTTGTGTTCACAGGTTTCAGGACATTCCACCTGCCATGGAGAAAAGGACCTAAGCACCCCACATCAGTGCAGGACAGAGTAACACAGACCTTGCCTGGCTCTATTTGTGCCCATCCATTCCTGTCTGTGCTGTGCAAGCAGAAAGCAGAATGTGTCCAAGTGTCCTTGAACCATCTCTGACCACGTTGCACAATCCTTGCGTTAGTGAGCCAGGAAATACGTGACCTCTACACATTTTGGGAAAGCATTTGATACTGCCCACATGCCCTCCTTGGCAAGGTTACTGCTGCTCATTTGCACTCAAAGAGCACTTTGAGATCTCTACCTGAGAGCAGTGCAGAGAGGTGAAGTGCCAAGGGGGATGTCCTTCTGCACCTGCTTCAGTGCAGACCCAAGGGAACTATGCAGCTGACATGTGGCAGCCTCCAGCGAAGCCTCTGAAGACGGATAAGTCCAATCACACAGGCTAGCCCATTCTTCTCGTTCCCGAGCCTCTTTGGGCCAAGAAACCTCAAATCAGCGAATTTTGCGGTGAATTAATGTCATCTGCTCTGCCCCCATTGGAGCTGTATTGGCTCTGAAGCTGGGTTTTGGCCTGCTATGAAACCAAGGATGCCCATTGCCTTTGTGAAGCCAAGACATTTGTATGTAAATTGGCTGCATTTTATCTTTTTCCAAGATACATTAAGTGTTTAATATGCAAAACATAAACCGTGTCTCAGATGATGGGATGGGTTGAACAGCTGGTAAGGAAGTTCTCTCTCAAGGACCGTTAAAGCCGTAGCATTTAAGCAGCATAAAGGCCATTGAGTAAAGGCCAACAAAAGCTCATGGCTGGAGCCAAAAAAACCCTGTATGAGATCCAGGCTCTTTACCATCCGCTGTTCCACTAGTGCCCAATTCTGATGCAGCTGTTGGGTCTCTGGGCCCTGGTCTTAGACCACTGCCACACTGAACACTGAGGACTTGATGCCTCATTTTACTGTTGCAAAGCCTGAGTGGTTTGGTGCTGAAATTACTGCTGCTGCAAGGTGATTGTGGACTCACATCAGCGGCTGGAACCTGCAGGAGGTTGGGGCTAGGCCATGTGGATTTCGGGAATGTTGGTCAACAGCCAGCTGAGTATGAGCCAGCTTTTGTGCAGTCAGCCAAGAAGGCCAACAGCATCCTGGCTTGTATCAGCAATAGTGTGGCCAGCAGGGCCAGGGCTGTGATCATCCCCCTGCACTGGGCACTGATGAGGCTGCACCTGAAATCCTGTGTTCAGTTCTGGGCCCCTCACTACAAGAGAGACATTGAAGTGCTGGAGAAGAAATGCCCAGAGAAGGGCAGAAGTCTTAGAAAGAGCAACTGAGGGAACTGGGGTTGTTTAGCCTGGAGAAAAGAATGCTCAGGAGAGACCTTATTGCTCTCTACAACTGCCTGAAAGGAGGTTTAGCCAGGTGCATGTCGATTTCCTTTCCTGAGTAACAAGCAAAGGTGGTCACCATTCCTGGAACTATTTTAAAGATGTGTAGATGTGGCACTTAGGGACATGGTTTAGCGGTGGATGTGGCAGTGTTTGCTTAATGGTTGGAGTTGATCTTAAAGGTCTTTTCCAGCCTGAATGATTCTGTGATTTTAAGATCTCAGTGTTGCATCAGAACAAAAGGTACTTTTACCAATTAAACTCCTACCTGTAAGTTGATTCTTGCTTTTTCATAGGCTGGTGGGCTTTTGTATCTAATGGTATGGAATTGTACAGAACAGGTTTTGTAATAAAGGATCTTTTTTTTTCCCTCTTTAATACCTGTTTAAAAGAGTAAGCTATCAGGATGACAGAGAAAATACTTCTTTAAACAAGGACTGAGCAGTAAGGAGGAACTGAAAAGGGTTTGAATGCTATAGTGAACACTGATTTCCTTCTGTTTGTTGTTATATACTATAGGCATGTTGTCAAACCCAAGGGTAAAGAAACCACTGAGTAGGGAAATGGAGGATTACGGCTTGGCTTGACCTGAATTCATGTGAAAAACTTCCTTTCAAGATTAATTACTTGTCTTAAACACCAGGATTAGGCTGTGCTAAGCACTGGACAAACAGAACAAAGTCCCTGCCTGCATGGATTTACTGCCTGGAGGAAAACAAGACTGAGCTCATGCTGTACGCAGGATCTCTCATGCCTGTGTTCAAAGCTGAGGTTTTGGTCCTGACCGATCTACACTGAGGTTTTGACCTGGATTTCCAAAACTATTGGCTCTCACTGCATTTGCAGACTCATAGAATCATAAACACTTACTGGCAGGGGGCCCCATTCTGAAAACTGGGACACAAATGTGTGGTTGCGGGGGATGCATTAGAAAGGAATTAAAACCAGGTTTTAAATGTCTTGAGCAGACAAAGGAGGTGGTGTTTTCCTGAGACATATATACACTTGTGATGGGAAACTATACACAGCACTCTCAAATCAAGAGCTGTTTTGTGTGCCACAGAACGTGACTGAGGAGATCTATAACAGTATATGTTACAGAGTATGGTCCTCTGTCCTGTGACCTGCTTATGCTCCTTCATGCTCCCCTCAGTCATTCACAGGAAAAATAAGTTCTTCTGCTTAGCAATTAGAGAAAAAGCAAAATTCAGAGGAGAAACAAATCAACTATTGACTTCTGCTAAAAACACTTGCATTTATTCATGATTTACATATAGGACCAGGAGATCTGGGTCATGCATTTGGCACACAGGGCCTAGGCTCATGTAAATTAATCAGCAGTAATACTCAAATGGCTTTTTATCCAGTGTATTAGGGGAGTATTGCTTGAGGTATATAATCACTACAAAAGCTACCAAAATTTGTAAGCTAACACACTGTAACAGCTGTATTTTTTCCACTATTAAGTCAAGGGCAATTGGAAATCACACTAATCAAATATGAAAAGCCTATTTAAGATAGAGGTAAAAAAAGAAGAAAAGGGGTCAAAAAACCCCCATCAAACATCAAAATTCAGTGTGCTCTGCAGCCTGGAGACAAGCAGGAAGGACTGGGATGCATTTCCGACTTTGCTCCTTTGTGCCAGTCACTTCCATGCAGCATGTGTTCTGAAGGAACTGGAGAAACACCCCATCAGAAGTCATAAAATAGCAACAAGAGCACAACGCATGGGTAAAAGTAATCCAGAGCCCGGAGCAGGGTAGAACTGGGACGGGGGATAATGATAACTGTGATAATTCCTTACACAGAGGAATTGAGCCAGCTTAAAAATAGAAGTTGTCAGGGAAGACAGAAAGTCCTGGAGACAAGCAGGTGGCTGCAGCAGATTTTTGTTTGAAATACTAAGGTGAAGGAAAATTGCTATCTTCATCCAGCCTTTCTGCTTCTTAAGATTTGGAAGAAGCCAGGAAAGCACATGGAAATCTGTTGTCTTCCCACTGAGCATCCCTTTTCATGGGAAAATGAAGATAATGTGCATCATGAACTATTGCCTCTTCTCCGATTAGTGTGTTGATGTTCTCTTGTTCTCATTGCTCCCCCAGTTTGAGAGACTACTCAGAGGTCAGATACTCTTACAAATGCAGTTTACTGATATGTCAAAGCAAGTTTTCAAGTTTCTCAAGGGCTCTGAAACACTCGTCTGTATCCCTACTAATGCTTGTAGACAGTTGCCTCTGGCGAGGAAGGAAGGGATCTATTCCTAAAGTAACCAGATTATGTCAGAAGTGGGAATAGGCAGAATCAAGCAAACAGCAGCCAGAGCAGTCTGTCAGTCATTGCCAAGGGGCTCTTAGCAAACAGCCTCAACACACTCTCAGGACAGGAATTTACTGGCAGTGTAACCAAATAAAGCTCAATGCATTGCAAGAAGAACAAAGCATTTTCATTGATTACATGCTGCATACAAACCAATAAACAAGTCATTAAAGTACATGCTTCTGCAGATAATTCACTTTAAAGAGACTGGGCATAGACTTTTGGGTCAAAAATATCTCTGTTGTGGTTAGATATGGAAAGATACATCATAGCTCTCTTTGGTTGGCTATAGTGCGCGTTTCTTCATCTGAGCTGTTCATCCTAAGCTCCTGTCACTGTCAATGGAAAGAAAAAAGGCAATTTTAAACATGATTTATATAGTGTATTTAAATATTGGCTTAGAGTGAGATAATGGACACTGGTATGCCTAGTTGTAACCACTACAAAGCAAAGCAAAGATGAATGGCTCTTCCATATTCTTTGAGCACATAAATCCCGCCAAAGGAGTAGTTCACCCTAGCAGACCTTAGCCTACAGTACTGCCTAGTAACTGTAACCCTCTGCCCCATGTGAGGATGCTGGTTTATCTTAACCTACAGTGTTTGACAAGTCTCTGGGACAACCTCACTGCTAGAGATAGAGATCTGCTAGAGATAGTAGTGTCTGATCTTTGTGCTATCACAGGCAGTGCAACACCTACTGGGATGATTATGTCTAGCAAGAGACCTGTGCCTTTAGGGCAGCATCATCTGAAGCAGGTCTCTTTCCTGTACTTTATTCCAGCATCTTTGTATCTTCAGGGATACCTGAGCACTACCCATCTCACTTCCTAACAGTGATAAGGACTGCAAGAGCTGTACTTTGCAGAGTGCATTGCAGCATATTGCTAGGATGATAGGCAGGGTGAGAGTCTTTTCTCACTCTACTGAAACAGGTGCTGACGGAAGTATATCAATCAGCTTGTAAAGATCTGAGATGTAGACAAGGTCCCCCCAAATCCTTTGGTCTTCAGTAGCACAGTCTGATGTATGCTGCTGTTTAGGTGACTAATGCCCACTTGGGTTCTGCTGTAGGTCTATCCTGCTTTCCTGATCTTTCTCTTGAAGCTTCTTGCCATTTTGAAATCAGAGTCTGGGGAGGATGTCCCTGATTCACTTCCATCCTTTGAGCTCTTCAGCAATGGCAGTTTCTATCACTGGGAAACTCTTCCCAGTGGTGGAAAATGGAAAATACTTCTGACCTTTCATTCCAAACTGTGGAGGAAAAAAAAGAAGGAAATATAAAATTTTATACCAATACAGACAGTTTCAGCTGGAGCTGTGGCCCAGGGAATGAAGGAGGAAAGTCAGAATTCCACTAAAGAAATATTTTTTCAAAGGAAAGTTGTTAATTAGGATATTTTCACCTGCAACATACCAAAGTCCATCTCCTTATTCAGTCCTGACTTTCTTCACTAAGTTTTCTTGTCAGGATCCCGTCTTAAGAGAGATTATTTTGCCAGTGTGCTGTTCTGTACCATTGCTAATTCTACTCAAATAGCTATTCCCCAGGTAGCCCATGGGGAGCTGGTACAAACAGCAGCACATACACTGTGACTGCCTTTCCTGTTTCAAAGCAAGTTTATTTGCTACTGTCACGTCTGTTTGGCAAATGGCTTCTGGTCATAAGCTATGATGTGAAAGATGGAATCACCTTCTGTGTTTGTGCAATTAAAAAATAAATGGTCAGTCTTAAAAAGTCACGTTGCAGTGCCAGTAATGACCTATGCACATTCAGGCAATAAGCATTTTCCCTGTATTTCTTCTTATCCTAATGAAGTAAGTGTCTTCGTTCTTGTTATTGCCTTTATATGTGACAAAGGTAGGAAATGCTGGGTGAATCTCTGGTGTAAACCAATGCACCTAATAATGGGACAGATTTAATTAAGTGAATTTGAGGAGTTTTTCTCCAGCTGGTAGAAAATACAGATATGGAGAATCGGAAAGAGCCCAGGGGGATACAAAGGGATTTTGCTCTGTGTGTATGTTAGAGAAAGCAATAGAATTACATGTATTTGCATGCTGTGGATACAAAAGGTGGTGTGTGGGGGATTTTGTATTGCTGACATTTGAAGATGAACTTCAGTGTCTTCTGGGTCCTACCTAAAACAAGTGGAGCGCTCTTGAGCAAGCCAGTCCCATTGGGACTGTACAGCCATCACCTCACTTCACCTCTGTCCTGGCCTTCTAATATTTCCTTCATGAGCAACAGCTGTGCATCAGGGTAGGCTCTGCTCAGGCCAAGGCTTGACTGGCATCCTCCTCCCATACCACCCTGTAGAGGGATCTCACTGGCTAAACACCTTTGGCCTCTCCATCTCTTCCTTCCTTTTCTTTTCCAGTCTGCTTCCTATACCTTCAGTCTTCAGGGCAGAAAACTGACAGTGTTACATCTGCAAGTGAAATGAATAATTGCAATACCTTACAGCTCATACATCTCATATCTTTTGTGTTTCCTAAAAAACTTCAACAGCATCTATAAGTTGGCATCTCATTCTTCAGAGGCAGAGTGGGAAAACAAGGACTGTAGGGCAGTATCTGTGCCAGTCTTTAGACATCTGGAAGTCTGTATGTTCATCATAGAATGGTTAGGGTTGGAAAGGACCTTTAGATTGGAAAAGACCATCTAGTTTCAGCTCATGATTTCAGTTTTCGGCTGTGCCTTTCAAATGATGACTCCATTTCTTTCCTCTGGGTGAAGTCTTACAGAGACATCAGCTTTGCAAGCCAGGCCAGCCAGCAGAAATAAAACAGTAAACTGAAATGTAAAGGAGGAATATGTTTGGGGTTTTCAGCATTCTTGTGACTGACTGTCCATGCTCTGCCTGAGCCAGGATGGGCTTGAAGTCGTGTCAATTTTGAGACTAAGCACAATTTCTGCTGATTCCAATGTCATCATCGTCATATTCTTCTCTTAAGTTGAGGTGATTGAATTCATTCCTGAAAAAGAAAACAAACAAATTGTGAGAGGCAGTAAAGAGCCCGGCAGGTGAGTCTGAAAGTCATGTGCTGAGCCTCCTGCTGGACTAACATTTTCTTCCGAGTCACATGTGCCTTGTTTAGCAGGAGCAGCTCAAAAGGGACTTTCTGGCTGCTCTCTCATCTCACACTGCTCATTAACTGACATAGCTGTCTTAACAGAGGATCATGTTTGCGCTACATAAAAGCACAAGCAGAGCAAGCATTTCAGGCTTCAAGCTTGTCTAAATATCGTCTAGCTGGTCAATTGAATGGATTTCTTTGTTAGCCAGAGGAACGACTGCTCTAGACCTTACCTGCTGCCCACAAGAGTAAGGGAAGATGGGCCATGAATCTGGAAGTAGCTGAAATGCTTATACTGGCCATTTTCAGAAACAGCTTTCTGAAAAGACAGACATATCTTCAAGGCCATGGTGCTCAGTTCAGTCCCACTTAGGAGTCCTTGGGGAGATGTGTGTTGACTTCAGCGGCAGCTGTATTATGCTTCATTTCCCCACAGAATTATGGTGGAGGATCCAAACTGGCTAGTGATGGATTTTGTATTTACTGACTACCATCTGCATTGTAGATGCTGGATTTCTGCATGCAAGCACAGGCCATTAGCAATATAAATATTCCCATGTAAGGTCCTCTAATGCACTAAATGATTTACTAGGATAATCTGTCGGTGGAAATGGTGTTTGTTGCTCTAGCTGCCTCTTTGACAGTGACTTTGAAATACTCCTTGAACTTCCTTAGATATGAAGCATTATGCTGTACCTATTTTCAATATACCTAGAAATAGCCAGTGCTGCAAACAACGACAGCACAAGATTTCTTTACGGTGCTCATATGCTTACCCATGTGACTTTGTTTCTTAATTCAGGCCTGTAACAATTTAAAAATTAACATGATGAGAATATGAAATAAACCAGGGATCTCTTGTGCTGCCAAATTCAGTCCCTTACAGAGGGGAGACCGCCTAGACAAAGCAGTGGGGCTGGGCATGTTGTTTGGTTTAGGATAGGAGCAGGGGCCCACAGGGATGGAAGAATCTCTGCCCTTGGAGGTTTCCAGCACTCAGCTGCAACAGGCCCTGAGCATTCTGATCAGTTCTGAAGTTAGCCATGCTTTGAGCAGGAAAGTGAACTAGATGACTTCCAGAGGTCCCTTCCAAATTTAAAGTACCTGAATTAAGAGTTTATATAAAGTTATGATATATGAAATAAGGATAGAAGAAACTTTCTGCTTGGTGGTCTGAGAAGGAAGAGAGAAAGGTAAAACAAACAAACAAACAATCCCCCTTACCCCAAGCCTACCATCTTTTTTTCAAATTATTTAATTGTCCATAATAATAATCAAAATCAGTTGTCTTTTCTTCTCATACCATATCCTACTGCTGCAGTAGTAGCAAGAAAACAAGGTTTTTTTCTTGCAGTTTTACAGTTTCTTTTTTTTCCCTCCTGATTTGTGTCTCACTCTTCTACATTTCTGTAGCATCTGCTCACTACCAAAAGAAAACACACTGCAAGAATCTGCATCTCCTACCACACTTTCCAGTCACTGAATGACATGAATTTGAATCCTTAGTGCAGCACTTCCATGGGTGACATCTTCTTGTACACTCAAACCCAGACTCTTGATAATATTTAGTACCCATCTACCTCTTTGGGCAAGGCAGGCTGGTTGGTGTTGCCAGCTCTTTTACAGTTCCCCCTGCCAAATTCATTATATTTCTCTAACTACTGAGCTTTACAAATCCACTGAAGTGCCCTACAGCAGCCTACCTAGGGTAAAAGGCCCACAAAGACACGGGTAAGAGCCTCACATCATATGTTTGCCTTCAACAGAGAGCTTTAGAAAATCCTGCTGGCACCTTCTGCTTCCTCTTGAACCACCAGACAAGAAAAGAGGCAGCAAAGCTCTCTCTCCAGAAAGTCCTTTGTTATATAAATATAGTGGGATGGAGGAATATAAGCAGAAAAGAAAGGTGAGAGGGGACACAGAGTGTTTCAGAGAAGGGAGACAAGACACCTATGTTGGGACTGGTCTGTGGTTCACCAGCCAGCTATGTCCATAAATCCCCATCCTATAGGAATTACTATCCCTGTAAGGAAAGACACAGGTTCAAGACTGAAACTTTCCAGTAGATGATCAGAAGGCAAAGCTAAGCATTTAAATGGCTTTGAAGGTTTGGCCTTCTGTGATTTATACACCCTCCAGCTGCACTGCTGTGACCTGGTGATGGAGCGATCAGGCCCACCGTGGGCTGGCGAGCTGTAAGGGCAGTGCTGTGCAAACACATAGGGGATGGCTCAGGATTGAGGAGCCTTGCCTGGTCACTGGGTACCAGAGCTCCATGGTAGAGGTGCCAGCAGACGGCACTTGGGAGCACGCAGAGGAGTCCCGGGGCGTCCGAGTCTGGGGACAAGTTTGTGCACTGTAAATGGTTTCTTCTGTGCAGCACTTCTATGAATCACCCTCAAAACACACCCAGAAATAGAAAAGAAGGTTTCATTTCACACTGTTGTTTTTAGATGGATATAGAGATAAATCTAATTTCATAGCTGTGAGAATAAAGACATTATTGCAGGCAGGATAGTAAGGTTAAAAAATGAAAAATTCATGTGGAAGCATGAATCAGGTAATTTCCAACAAATTCCAAGACTTTGGTGCACAAAAGATGGAAAGAGGAGGAAATACCAAGCACGTATTTCCTGCTTTAGTCCAGTGTAGAAAGGAGACAGACTTCTGTTGGAGACAGACTGTTTACAAGGGCAGGTAGTGATAGGAAAAGGGGGAATGGCTTTAAACTGAAAGAGGAAAGGTTTAGATTAGACATTAGGAGTAAATTCTTCACTGTGAGGGTGCTGAGGCACTGGCACAGGTTGCCCAGAGAAGCTGTGCCTGCCCATCCCTGGCAGTGTTCAAGGCCAGGTTGGATGGTGCTTGGAGTAACCAGGTCTAGTAGAAGGTGTCCCTGCCCATGGCAGGGGTTTGGAACTGAATGATCTGAAGGTCCTTTCCAACCCAAACCATTCTATAATTCTATGAATGTGGGAAAGAGTGCAAACCTGGCTAGAGAGGGAAGAAAAATTTTCTAGGAAAAAAAATTAGGAACATGTTGGGATTTCAAGTGAAAAAAATATAGTATTTAATTTTATTTTCCATGGAAGAAAATCAGAAGCAGGGAAGAGCAAGTCAGAAACCTCCAAGTGGAACCAACCTTTGCTGGGGTAGACAGAGGCAGCTGAAGCAAATCAGCAGTGACACAGCTGTGACTGGACAATGGGCCTCCCATATCCACCCCTTCTGCCTCTCATGCATCTCTAATTCAGCAGTTTTCCTCCCTGGATCAAAAAAATAAAATGTCTGATTATTAGTTCCTTGAGCTAGAAATGAGAAAATATGTACCTTGTGCTTCCGTACCAGGAAGGAGAGCTGCTTGTGCAGCCTTGCTTTCACAATCTGCATTTTCCAACCATGCACCTTCTCCTTTCTCTCAGGATGACCTCTTTCTTTCTTTCTGCTTATTTCTTGAGCATTTCATTGCCTTTCACATAAACTTTTACTGATTTTCTTCCTTTTACCCTCAAAACCAAGCAAAGAAAGAGGCAGACATTTTTACTAGCTGAATTACTTGCTGGTGAACACAAGGCTGCAAACTCAGAGAAAAAAATAAATTTCACAGATTTTAGTATCTCAAGGAATGCCAGATACTGCTGACTGAAAGGAATGAAGATGTAAGAAACTCAGTGCTGTGAAGGAGGTTTTATTGGCATTCTGTTCCTACCAGCTTCTCAGTGCTGGAAAACTATGATCTCTTCTGTCCATGGCGATACATGAGGGATTTGTTTAGTCTTTCTTGCTACTTAATAATGTCATATACAGTGGATGTTAGGTGACGCAGATTAAAGTACACAGTTTTGTTGAGATATGGACTCTGAGATTCATGCAATTAGCCATCTCAGAGGCATGGTCTCTGAAGTGGAGAGAGAGCTGGGAGCAGACAGATCAATCAGTCAGGCACCAACCAACGCAGATGGCCTTGAATACCATGAAGACAAGCTTTCCTCTGCATGCTATTGTTATACACGTGGCAAGGAGCTGTGCTCCTCACCTATGGAAATCCATGCTAAAAGGATGAAGTTCTTCCCTGAAAAACTCATTTCTGCTTTAAAGTGTGGCATAGTTTTCAAGCCCAGTTTCAAGGGTTTGAAAATGGGTTTTAGCTTCGTTCCCCCCATATTTTGCATAGCTAAAGAGCACTAAGCTATAATCTGGAGTACTGGTCACCCTGCAATGACAACTGGAGAAAAGCAACCATCACTACTACCTTCAAGAAGGGCAAGAAGAAAGATGCAGGGAACTACAAGTTGGTCAACCTCCCCTTGATCCCTAGGAGGTGATGGAGCTGCTAATCCTGGAAAACATTTCTAGGCATACGAACATATATCTTGAAGAACCTTTTTGAAGGAAAGGACAAAAAGCTAGGGGCAATTAATGTGAGCTATTTCAGCCAGCTGCCATAGGATCAGACTAAATTACACCCATGAAATTGTGGATTACATCAGCTGCAGGAGAAATCTGGGTTGGCTAGCTCAGAAGTAGAAATCTGTACCCTATACATTAACACTCAGTCACTTGAACTCTGTCTGAAGTCTTTGACTTAGGGGACCTATCAATCCAAGTGGGCAATCTCTGGAGATGCTTCTATAGGACACTCTAGAAAAGAGAAATATAGCAAGACCCAACACAGTGTCACTGAGTAGTATTGAAGGTCTTGGTATCCGGGTGCTTTGTGTCAACATATGGAGGCTGCGCTGCTGCCCTTATCCCAAGAGCAGAATTTTTGGTGCCAGAGTTGTCTGTTCCTTATGGGATACTCCCAGCACAGAGCAGTGTTTGACATGGAAGATGCTAGCTGTACTTATCTGATTTTCTTGGCCAATCTGGAGGCAGATATTTCTCTTGGAGGACTACATGAAAGAAGCCTCTGACTGGGAACCAGAGGAAGTGTTCTGAGCCTGGATCCCCTCTGGAGCAGGGGGTGATCCTTTCTTACCTGCTTAGCGTTCAAAGACAAGAGTCTGCCATGGAGTCATGATCAGGGAGCCCAAAGCAGGTCCTGAGGGACAAGGACTTTGGATCCACAAACTTACTGAAACTCAAAATGTTTTTTCATAGTATCTGACTCTGCAATTTTCCATGTACCAATTAGCAGAGGAAGCCTTTTTCCCTGTGGGTTGCAGATGTCAGATCACTTGAATGCTTTAACAGTGCTTCAGACATTAATTAAGTACTTCAAGCTAAGGAGTTGGTGGGGGGAAGATTTTAAAGTGAAGTGAAAGATTCAGAGGTGACAAGCTGCCAGGGAAATACAAGTGATGTCAGGATGAGACTCCCTGAAGTACCAGAAGCATTTGCAAGTCAGTGAGGAAGATTTATACTGGGAACTCTCCCCTTCTCTTAGGTCCATGGGAACATATTGCAATGTGAATCCTGATGTGCTGGTTCTCAGAGCCTATGATTTAGAGGAAGTCCGCCTTGGTCACTGGGCTTATTCCACAAAGGACTGGATGAAAATATGTGAGAATGAAAAATAGGTATGAGCAAATTATTGGTATTTAGCACAGTGCTCCTGAGAGAGAAATCACCTTTACATTCTCAGAAATACAATCTAAACAGACCTGGAAAAGTGCTGTGCTAGGATGACTTGAGGAAGTTGCAGAGATTCCTTGGCACATTTCTGTGCTGTTGAAGAAATTATTTCCAGGTCTGCCTTTAGAGCTTTGCAGGTTCATGACAGTGAAGAAGTTGGTGAGAAAATACTGTGGTCTGGGAGACTCTGGGCTACATTCTCTTTCTCAGTGTATAATCTTGGTCCTCTACATCTGAGAATAAGTCCAATGCCATATTCTCTGGATACATGAGACCACAGGCAACTCCAGCTGTGGGGTCTGATCTTTCTCCAGCAGTGAACACCAAATAGCAGCCCTAGTACTTTTGCTGGTTGACAAGGGTTCCCAACACTGCTCATGGAAGTGAACAGCCCAGTAAGTGAAGTGACGGGTTCTTCACCCTAGGAATGAGCCTTCAAAGTCAGTGTTGCTGGCAAGTTGTTGTACATCCTCTCTGTCTGGAGAAGACCACTTCATGGAAATGCTTTCAGATTTTGGCTCTCATATTCAATAAAGGCAAACCCATTAACATCAGGTTCCATAACATCAGGTGACATTACAAATCCACCTGAAGCCTTATTTAAGACAATAATTCCTGTAAGTAAGACAATCGTTACTCAAATGCCCTTTTCATCTGACATAAGCACTCTGATTCCCAGAAAAATGTTCTTATCCTAGATACTGTGTATGCCATCTCTCAGTTCCTGGTTGAAAGCATTTGTCTTTTACATATGTAAATAGTCACGTAACCTGTTACACCATTGTTTTAATTGGACAGGCAAAGATAACAAAGAGAACCCTAGGACCTTGTCATACAAGTCACATTAATTTATTGCCAGATTAGGTAAAGCAGAATAACAAAAACTGTATCTATGTGGGGAACATCCCGTCTCACTCAGGACTTCACTGGTCAAGCCTCTAACCATAGGATGAGGGTAATCCCTATAACATGCTTGATGGTCCCTCGATCTTCAGATCCTAGTCTCTCTGTTTATTGTGTTTTCCTTTCAATTTAAAATATTATTAGCATACAGTTGGTTTCTTTAAATACCTTGATATGAATGAATCCTAAATGAAGTGATTTCTATCTACCATTTAGGTCCTTTACTGAGAAATTTTACATCTGTGGTGCTTTGTCCATTGTTATTTGTGGTATCACATCTATTGTCTTACTTTGTCTCACATGTATTTGCTTATGGTATACCAGCAACAGCAATCAGGGGTCCAACTGAATTTACATCATTTTCTATAGGTATGAGGAGATAAAAACCAACAGTAATGCAGAGCAATATGTCATCTGCTCACGTAAACTACATGGAGTCTGCATGCACAAAATGTATTATTTTAGCTATATTCAAGCCCATAGATTTGGTATTTTTTACGAACCAAAAAAGAGATTGTTTTATGACTGAGATATCAGGCAAAAGGAAAAACTCAGATTTTATTTTCAGCTACAAAAAAGAAAGAAACAGGATTTATACCTCAGCCTTCCCCAACTGAAGTGCTGTCATCACAAGGTTATTGCTCCATTTAGTGAGTGATGGTACACGAACAACTCCTTCCACCATTTTCTATGAAAAAGGATGGTCCTGACTGAAGCATTAGCTGCAGGGAAAGTTATATAGAAAAAGGTGTATTTAACCTGTCTCCTCCTCTCTGCTGCTTACCCTGCTGTGGCTTAGGGACTGCACCCTTCTTATTTTCTTCTCTGTCATTTGTATAATGCAATTTATGCATCACACTGAGAGTTTAGTTGTTGAGCTCAGGACTAGGCCTTCAGAGATGAGGTTAAGTGGCTTGAGTCCTGGTTCTGGGATGTTGCATGATGCCAGTTCCCTTCATAGGCGTTGCTCACTCATCTTTAAGACTCTTCCATGGTGGGTCACTCCCAGTGGTTGCTTGATGTAATGTTCCGTTTGTTCCTTAAAAATCCTTTGTGTCTAAGCCTCTAAACCTGAATTGATATGTAGCTATAGCCTTTTAATAGCCACTTCAAATTTCTTTTTAGAAAACATAGCATTGATTTTACAAGCAGCACATCAATATCTTCCCCTAGCAGAAAGCACTTTCTCTCACAAATTTCCCCTCTTCCAGCCTCTGGAAAATTTTCATGCTGCGTTGACACAGATAATGAAACTGCGGTGCTCTCTAGAAAACATGGGAAAATATTAATGTTATTAAACAAAAGAATACATTAACATAGAAATAAGCTCTTCAAAAAAGCCTTGCTGGCTGTGGTTAGTCGAGGTGCAGCCTCACACTGTGGAATGCTGTGGTAGTTCTGCTGGCTTTATAACTGATTTACTTTAGATGGAGTTATGTTACAGAGCTAAAAATAACTGAGTGGAACTTTAAATAGATTCAACAATCTTCCACCAACCAATTTCTGACCTAGAATTACTCTTAACTGAGTCCTTAATTTCTTTTTATTCACCATTTTTCGGTTGGCTGAATCATTGCCTTTTACTGCACCAGAAGTGGGCTCATGAAATGGTTTATAATAATAATCAATTTTCTGCCTAATCTAACTGAAGCAGGAGACTGAGTTTTGCTATTTTGTTAAATAGGTTGATGGATAAATACCATGATGGCAGGGAGTTGGAACTAGATGACCTTAAGGCTCTTTCCAACCCTAATTATGATATGATATGATATGATATGATATGATATGATAGCAGGATAACGGTATTTTCACTTTGTCAAATATGGAGGTGAGGTGGTTCCTCCTTTCTTCATGGTTATCTCAGATATGGTCATGCCCCAGCACTGACTGAGATGAGGCAATGCAGTCCATGTGAGGAGACAAACATACCTGCTGGGGCAGCCTTGCTGAGGCAGAAAAGACCCAAGCGTTTTTGGTGACTGTTTTGCATAGAAGTGTCCATTCCCAGAGACAAGTGAGGTATGTGACAAGAAGAGACAAAGAGAGAAAGTTGACTGTGGCTGGAAGCTGCTGGAGAGGGACTTTTCTCTGTGAAGTGAGAAAAATGCTTAATGAACCTTCTTTCATGATCAGTAGTGGTGTGCTTGTTCACATCTCTAATTCACTTTGCTACTGCTGAACAGTCTTTTACTCCTCCAAGGCTTCGAACACCAGGCAAGCCAGGGATGGCAACATGACAGGTTTATTTCAGCCAAACCAAAGGATAGGTAGCTGCATTTCAAACAAAAATTACAGAAAGAGAAGGCAGAATAAAAATATTACTGAAGAAAAAGAAGAATAAGGGAAGCCAAACTCTGGTTTTCTACCTGTGCAGAAACATCTGTCCCTGGTAGCCCTTGAGATGCCCTATGGCTTGTTTCAGCAGGAGAACAGAAAGGACTTCAAACACCACCGCTGGACTCCCTGCATGTTGCTATTCAGTGCTATTCAGAACACTAAAGGAATTCAACCACTGAGACCTTAGCCCTGACCAAACACCTTCCCCATCCCTCCCAGGGCAGCTGTGACTGAGCTGTCTCTTGCTCCTTTTATCTGTGATGCACCTCCTTTCCTAGCTGTATTTGAACTCCACTTGTTTGTTCTCTCCTGTAACAGGAAGGCAGCCTTGGTGGCTGGACTCTTGTTACGTGAGACCTGCTGCCCTAGTGCCTGTGATGCCTTCTGGAGACAGGCTTGGAGGTATAACATGCAAATGTAACAGGAGTTACCTTTTTCTCCCAGGTGTCTCCTCAGTTCTAGAGTCTTCTTTGGCTGTATTGATATCTCTGGCTTTATTGATATTGATTATGATATCTCTGCTGTAACGACACATTGTAAGATGCATTTATTGTACATACACTGTGGGCAGCTCACAGTCCTAACTGAGCTTTATCTGTCCTCAGGGGCCAGGAGCTACACCAGTAATGCAGAGGATGGAGTTGTCCAAACTGCCCACACTCCTCTCACAGAGGGCTCACTGTGAAGTCGGTATTTATCTATTTACTGTGCCATGGGGTATGGGGGAAGCAGCTGAAGGGGTTTTCATTACTTTGGTCATTACCAGAGAGAAAAACCTTTTCCTTGGTTTAAGTAACTATGAAGAGCTCCACTGGCACTTTCTGAGTTCCTCAAAGCCTCTAAAGAGTTTATCACCTCTCTGACAAAATGTCAGTTTTACAGTTAGAAACAATTTGAAGGATAAGTAATAAGGAGGCCAGCAGCATCCTGAGCTGCACTGGAAGAGCTTTGCCAACAGATAGAAAGAGGTGATCCTCCCTCTCTGTTCAGCATGGGTGACACTTCTAGGTGCTGTTCCCAGGGACAGGCTTCTAGTACAAGACAGACATGGACATACTGAAGCAAGTCCAGCAAACAGCTATGATGATTAAGGGACTGGAGCATCTCCCTGAAGATGGCACTGTCCAGCTTAGAGAAGACAAGGCTCTAGGGATCTTATTGATATGTATCAGAACTTGATGGTGAGAGGACAAACAAGACAGAGCCAGGATCTTTCAGTGGCACCAAGTGACCAGACAAAACACAGTGGGCATACATGAATCATTTCTTCATTTTACAAGGTCTCCCAGTTCCATGAACAGCACAGGGAATATTTGCTTCTGCATCCCCATAAGAACAAATACACTAAAAAAGACATCTCAAACCAAGGGCCAAGTACCTGCTCAGAAAACACAAGGTGAGGAAAAGCCTCAGTGTGGCCGTATGAGATCCTAAGAAGGGAGATGTTAATCACAGTTTAAATTCTGCTTCAAAGGGACCACAAACAGCTGCTTAATGAGGGTACATAGAGCATACTGTTAACACAGTGAGACATGTGAGCAGGAAGGACACTCCGGTTCCTCCACACTTGGTCATTCTTCTTATGCCTGGGAGCAACCCATCCCTCTGCAGCAATTATAGAAAGCTCATTCTCAAAAGGACTATGTCCCACCAACAAATTTCTCCTTTTCTTCAAGAAATAGCTCACAAAAAGTGAATTTCCATACAGTGATTATGCTCCCTGAAATTCTGTCTCCATCCCCTTTGCCCACATCAGGCAGGCAACTCACTGGGAATAACCATTCTCAGCCTCACAAATTCTCAGCCCTTAAACAACCTTGCAGGTACAAAGGTAACTATACAGGTTTGATGTATTCTTCAGTCTGATTCTACCATGGTTAAAGCAGCCACTTCCATTCCCAGTAGCCGCACAGGGACACTGAGCACAGCCCACTTGCTATGTCCTCGCTATGTCCTCTTCAGAGTGGATATGAGTCTCTCTGAAGACAATATGGTGGGTTATGGGAAGATGTTTGAATGGATGTGACATTCAAGCAGTAGCAAAGTGTACTATGCATATTCCTGCTAAGGTATACTGTTACAGAAAGACTTCAAAAAACCTTCCTAAAATCCAAACTCTTTCTAGTCATTCTCTCAAAAAATGAACTAAGGAAATTTACAAAACTTCTGGCAAACATGAACCTGATAATTGAAATTCATGTCTTATTGTATACCAAAAATCAGTGACTCTGTAGCATTATTGCATTTACAGTACATGACTTCCTTCTCCCTGATAACTTCTCCACATTTTCTAAACTATCTTGCCTTCTCTTTCCTCAGGCAATATTTACCTCAACACCTTTCTCTCCATCCTATTATTATCTTTCCACTTGAGAGGTAACAACCACATTTCCTCCACTGATGACAAAGTTCTTCAAACTATGACAACTTTGCTGTTATGTGCTTGTGAAGCTTCCTGCTACCTGGACTTGTACAAAGCATGTGATACTGTTCTGTACAATATCCGTATCTCTAACCTGGAGGGCCATGGATTTGGCAGATGGACCACTCAGTGGATATGGAATTGGCTGGATGGTCTTAACTTAGAAACATAATTTTATATTCTTCAAAGAAATACTTACTGGGGGATTTACTTCAGGATGTCAAAACAACTGAGCTCAGTGCTGCAGTTTGTAGAGTAGGGAGTGACACACTTGCACCAGCAGCATCCTCATTAGGCCAAGTGGATTTAAAGGCTCTGCAGCATGGTAAGTGCACTGGTGTAACAGCTTTTCTGCACTGGCATAAGAGCTTTTCTGCTTAAGGACTTAATAAAAAAAAAAAAATATAACTGCATATAACTGTGAATTATGGAACAAACAGGAAATGAGGAAAAAGAAACAGATGGCAGTACTCCAGGTAGGTGTCTTAAAATTTGCCCTTTAATGCTTTACCAGTTGTGCAATGCCAAGCCAATATATATGCTTCCAGGGATTTACAATTAGATAAGAGACTTCTGACATGAGTCAGATACATTTTGGTCAACTGTAAGAGGTGAGCAGTGAAAGTGCAGCACAGATTTTGGATAAAAATTGTCATCCCAATAAAAATGTAGTGAAAAAGGTAGATGTAGTTGAAAATCACAAATAACTTGCTAGAATCTTCTCCACCTCATTCATTTTATTCATATTCTCTATTCTATTTGTTTTCAAACTGAAATGTTACCCCTTCTTTTGACACAACAGAGAAATTATTTAATTGGACTCCTTTCTACCTTTTGCAATAAAAGGACCAAAACAAGCAAAATAGGAAAGGCAGAAGTTTGATCTCTTGGCCAAGCATTGCTCGACTGTACTGTCTGGTTGTTACCCTCACACCATCTTACGGTTGTTTGATTTCTAGGTCTGTTGAAACAGCTTGTTTTAGGTCCCCAGTGCAAAGCAAACTGAATTCAGGAGATCTCTCTTAACCTTCACTCCAAATTGTCCTGTGTGTGCCATATGTTCCTTTTCTCCAGCACTGTAATGCTCTTGACTAGGAAGATTCAATTCTGCAGCCACTGACTGCTGAAAATGTTTGTGTTCCATCTCAGTATGCCCCTTAAGGTGTTACTTGCAGCAACAGCCCATATCCAGGCTGGTGAGGTCCTCACATCGGGTGGTGCAGTAGGGGTGGTGGAGTGAGTGCAAGCAGCTGACTGGCCTGCTTCTGCTCTGCCTCAGTGCCCGTGCTACCATACCCATGTATATGGGGCATCTGATGCTGATCCTGCCTTGATACCTCCATGTGATGTTGCTACATGCCACCCACTGCTTCAGAACTGCATCCAGTGATCCTGAATGGGGAAAATGGCTCTCCAGGGCTGCAGTCACACTGCAGGAGTTTGGAGAAGCTTTTTCTTTAGAGACTTTTTCTTTGTTGTTTATGGGTTTTTTTCCCCAGCTCTCATCTTGAGTCCCGGGCAACAGAAGACTGATCACATGAAACACTGAAGCTACTAGCACTTTTTTATAATGGAGTATTTCATCACAGTGGTTCTTTCTTTGCTGTGTGCTTAATTTCCTCTCAGATGCAAAATCATCAGAAGCACACATTTGATGAGAAGCAACGGGGTTCTTTTCCTAAAGCCTTCAGCAGCAAAATTACTTACACTCAATTTGTTGGCTGTATGAAGTTTAGCAATCTTGAGCCCTGCACACATCAGAAACGAAATTCCCACCATACTCAGTGAGAGCAGAACTGCTTCCTTGTGTGATGCTTTGCTACACCAGGGGTTGAACACTGGCAGAGTCATTTCAGATTAATATTTAAACCATGCCAGGGATGGATGACCACACAAACCATATTGGCTGTTTGGTAATGAGCTGAGCATGAGCACTCTGGCACACCAGTGTTCCAGAAGCTCTGCTCTGATGGTGGGTCTGACCATGAGATCTTCTCAAGGTGTGAGCAGGATGTGAACCAGCTGCAGACAGCTCAGCAGATGACTTGCAGCTGCACACACACCATTGGGAACCACAGAAAGTTTTCCTTCCTTTCAGTGAGTAATGAGTAAAACCAACCCATAAGGCTTACTGTGTAAAAAAGACCTTATGACCCTAGGATGGGTTTTGCAGGATTAAATAGGGAGATCATGATCATACATATTCATCAGTCAGGAGCCTGCTGAAAGCTCGGGGTTAATGTAATCATAAGCAGTGCAATCAAAGAGCTGTCACATATGAAGTACTTGCAAGCTGCCTCAGGTTAGGATAACATTTTTCACTGACAAATTTGCCTTGCCCCCTCAAAAGCACTGACAAAACAATACTGCCTGTGCTTCTGAGACAGGGATCATCATTTATATAAATCCAGGAGAAACTGCCAGTGGTTTTGAACTGCAGACTGAGAAATTTGAACAAAGACCTCAAAAGGGACTGAAATGCCATCAGACCAAGAGAGCTGAGGTGAGATCAGGTCATGTAAGGGTGGGCTACTCCTGTCAGACACTGATCCTGACCAGCACTGAGGAGCCTCAGCAGTGTTGGAGCCTGCCTGCATCCCACAGAGCACCTTGGTCCAGCTGGTAAGTCTGCTGTTGTCATGCTCAAGCTGCTCTGAAACCTAGAGATAGCAGGACCAGCTGTGAAATTTGGAGCTGGTTCCTTCTCGGTGCTCCTGCTGCAGGTTAGGATGCACAGGAGCTGGGTTCCAGCACTGGGTCTGATCTGTGCTGCCAAACCCTCTTGTAAAATGCATTTTCTGTAGCTCATTTTCACTTATTTCCAGCAGGCTGCATGTTTCCTGGTCCCAAGGACTGCAGAGACGTGATCCACCTGCTTTTATCCTTCAATTTACAGCCAGTTACTGAAGAAAGTCAATAATACAGGCTCAGTAAACAACACACAAGGATGAGCCCAGTTAAACCAGGTGTGCATCTACCTTTCCTTGCTGCTGCAAGATAAGCTTGCTCCATTGGTATTTAAAATGAAAGAACCTGTGAGGTTGCTTTCTTCCAAAGAGAGAATTACTTGTCTGCCCTTGCAGTACTGGCAACTGGTGGCACAGTGGGAAAACAAACAGGGGGTTTAGCTGATCACTTGGCAGTAGTGAATGTGTAATTTTAGCAGTGAATGGAAGCTGATTGAGAAATGTTGTTGTTTTGTGATTAGGGACTGCAGGGAAAGCCTTGTGCCCTTGAAGCATGCAGAAGAGAGGCTTGAAAGCAGAGAGTGGCCCAAAGGTAATTTACAGGTAGGATTTCTATTGCACACCCTGTTTGACCTTCAGCCCTATTGGATGGGATCAATTAACAAAGCAAGGCATGATCCACAGGGCTTGTTACGTTACGGCTTTTCCAAGACCAGACTCAATTAGTGAATAGTTATATCTCTCCCAAGCAGCCGGCCTGGGAGGTCCTTGGAATGCTCTCAGTGCTTCATCTTCCTCACAGGGGGAGCAAAATGAATGGGAGTAAATTCAGAGTCAAACCCGTCACCTTTTGAGAAGCTACTGAAAGGTGTCAGTGTTTACTCTTCTGTGCAGCAAGATAATTGTCTTGCTGCAAATAAATTAGCATATTTGAATACTAACCAAGTGGAACAACCTTTCAGGCAGAAGTCAGACCTTTTTTATTCTGTTCCTAAGTATAGGTCTTGTGCCTGGCAGAAGCAGTGGAGTGTCTGGGGTCTGACACATGCTCAAATCCCACAGGGAATTCAGTCAGCACCCCACTGACTACAGGTGATTTACAGGTGCAGCTTCCCTTTTTGGGTCCAGTGGGAAGAACCTTGGATAACCTAACACCTGCTGGGAAGTAATTTCCTGATGCAGTAGGAAATGGCTTTGGCAAGGGCATGTTCAGCTGCTCAAGATCTTACAGTCTGGAGCGTATTCGAGGTACAGGCCCCAGGGGTTACAGGCTCTTTACGAAAGACGGGCACGGTAGGTGGGGAGGAGGAGCTGCTATTTGTGTTAGGGATAGGCAGGAGAGTATGGAACTCTGTCTGGGGACAGCTGAGCAGTCCACAGAGACTTTTTGGGTCAGGGTTAAAGGGAGAACAGCAATGGGAGACATTACTGTGGGGATCTGTTGCAGATCGCCTGACCAAGAGGACTCTGTGGATGAAG
>JANRGW010010265.1:0-14540 GCA_024733675.1 Psilopsiagon aymara
ACTGCTCTATGGAAGGTGTCCCTGCCCATGGCAGGGGTTGGAACTGGAGGAGCTTTAAGGTCCCTTCAACCCAAACCCGTTCTATGATTCTATGTATGGTGGAAATACCTTGGGAAAGGGTCTGACATTTCTCCCTGAGGACCTGTATGCTTAAGTCTTTCCATTCTCCACTTTGCAGACACTGCAAATTAGCCCATAAATACCTCTCCGAGTCTCATTTCTCCTTTGGCAGGAGGTATGCAATCACCTATTTCATTCTGTCCCAACCTTAATGATCATCATAAGAAACTAATGAAACCTCTCAAAAGCAGACTTACAGCAGCTCTTAGCAACTTTGGGGCTTTCACCTGGGCCAACAGAGCTGAAATTCCAGTCCATGACCAGAAAGCCTTGTCTCGTGCTTCCAGAGTTATTTCCTCCCTGACTCCTTTCCAATGGTCTTTGCTGCAAGCAGAAAACGCTGTGCTCAGTGAGACGGAGCAGGTTTGCGCTGAGCCTCTGTTGCAGAGGGTTTTGAAGTGTGGGTGCAGCACTTGGTAAAGGGGTTTGCTTGTTTGCCCCAAAGCGAGGAGGGGGCCGGGCAGCTGAGCTGAAGGGAAGGTGCACTTCCCAATGGATTCCCTCCCCTGGCATGAGATTTTCCGAGTGGCTGCGGGTGGGTGAAGCAGCATTTGGGGTTCGCCTGGGGGATGGTTATTTCCAGCCTCTCTCGGGCATGCTCCCCTGGGTGTGCTGTGTCTGTCGAGGTGAGAGACACGAGGCAGCTGCTCTTCATGTGCAGTGCTGGCCCCAAACACTGATGTGTCCATGTGAGATCCTGCTCTGCCCTTGGAAGTGGGTTGGGACGTGCTGGGACTGGGAGGATGGGGAGCCTCAGAGCCAAGTGCCTCTGAGCCTGGTAGGTGGGTTTGGGGTGGCTGGTGCCTATGCTTGGGGTGCAGGGACTGCAGTGGGGTGAGCGGTGGGGCTCGGGACAGGTTGTGGGAGCAGCTGCCTGCTCCTGTGGTAAAGCTGCATCCACCAACACCATCCACCGAGGTCATGAGGATCAGGCCATGATGCTGCAAGGGGACAGGATGGGGAGTGCTGGGAGGCTGGCTTGGTGCCGGGGCTTCTCCCAGCACATGGCCCTTTGAAGGGGAGCGACAAAGGAGAGAGGCATCCGGCCCTGTGCAGGGGGAAGTGTCCATATGCCAAAGCTGAGGGGGCCCCAGGGGGGGCTCAGGAGGATGCATTGGAAAAGGGAACGAACCGGAGGCTGCTTGCTGTGGGAAATGTCCTCTGTGCACAAAGAGGGGTGGGAGTGCCTGGACTGGGACCAGCTCCCAGAATGAAGCAGCCTGTGCCCAGCCGTGCTGCGGATGTGTGATGCGTCCCCCCACGAGCCTCTGATCCTTCTCTGATCATTCGCTGGTCTGAGTGAATTCACTGCAGCAGCAGCGAGGGCAGGTGAGTGCTTTCCTGCCTGTTCATGGGGCTGGACCTGCTCCCAGATCAACTTCATACCAAAACTACAAAGCGGGAATTCCATTCTCTGGTTCTCACCTGCTCATCCTCTGGACCCAGGGCTGAGCCGCTTCAGTGCCAAGTCAAGAAACCACCTCCTGCAGCAAAGTTGCTGCAGTGCTGGTGCCGTGAGGACCTTCTGCTCCTCAGCTCAGCCCTCCCACCCCTGTGGCTCCCCATGGACCTCAGGGTCCCGCTGCACTGGTGGCTGGAAGGAGCTTTCCCAGTGGCTGGAGCAGCCGCTTCCCGTGCAGGCAGTGCATTCCAAAGGGACAGCTCTGCTGCAGTGCTCTGGGTGTGCAGCATTGGGCCCGGCTGTACCAGGCAGTCAGCACTGCTTCAGTTCACAGCAGGAGCTGTGGGTGCATTGCCAGCACACGGGACACATGCAGAGGAGAGTGATGGGATAGGCACGGAAAGAACCCGGGCTCTGGATGAAGAGCAGTTTACTTCTTTTGGAGCGATTGCATTGACTTTGCTCTCCTGCAGCAGCGCAGGAGCCGGCCCTGGGTCTCCAGCACAGCTCTGCCCGGAGCAAGGCAGTGTGTTGGAGACCCTGCTCCTGCCCTGTCGGGGGGATGCTGGGGATGCGTCATCTGCCTATTGGAATATCCTGTGCACGTACTCAGCACCGTGCTCCTCGTACTCGCCCTTTGCCATGCATGCCTGCTGGAAGGATGTGAGCGATGCTGCTATGGAACCTCCTGCCCAGGCTGCTGTGCCCCTCTCCAGGCTCACCAGCACCTGAATCTGGCAGCCTGTGTCATGGAACAGTGCGTTCAGCTCTAAGCACATCCTCTCGGGAAAGCCAGGAAACATGGAGGAGCCCCCTGGCAGCACGATGTTACCCACCGTGTCCCCTTGGTGTGGTCAGGTACCTTCTGGAGGCTCTGCCAGGCCAAGTAGTGCTGCCCCGGGGAGCTTTGGTGGAGCAGCTCCGGATGGAAGAGTGGCTCTGGGCAGCAGAACCGTTCCTTGTGCAGTGTTATACGGTGCCCGTCAGGAGCCTGAAATCTGGCAGGGTGTTGGAAACCTTGGTTCTGGAGGTCTCCATGGAGACGCAGCAGCATTGCTTCTTCATCTGGTCACTGTCCTCCTCTTCAAGGCCTTCAGTGCCGAGGGCTCGTTGGTGCTGTCCGTCCGCAGGCTGTGCAGGGAGCTGGAGAGGAAGCCACCAGCCCCCGAGGCGGTACGTGGCCTCCCGCTGGGTCTGTTCCAGGCACCCGGAGGTGACGTGGGGCACTCCACAGGCAGACCTGTGACCCTGCCATAGGCACAGAGGGACAGGAACCCGTTGTTGGCCACGTGCAGGGCTGGCACCCCAGAGTGCTCAAAAAGCACCTCTGCCACCTTCTCCCTGTTGGTGGTGGGGCACGATGGGGACTCGGCCATGAGCACTGCCTGCTCCTCGGGGGGAGCTCTCAGGCTGCAGAAGAAGAGGTGGCTCCATAGGTTTTCCATGCTGTCCCAGCCCTCAATGATGCTCTGCTTGAGTGGGTAAGACTTGGGTGCCACGGCAAAGCCTGCCATGCTTTCAGCAGTGCTGTGTTGCTGCTGGGCCTCCTGCGTGGTGCCTGTGCTGCAGGGGTGTAGGGACATGGTCCTTAGCACAAACCTGGGCTGCTTCTGGCCTGCAAAGCCCCCCCGGGTGAAGCTGCTGCCATTGTCGATGACGACTGCAGGCTTTGGCATGGCAAAGTCCTGAGGGATGCAGGGGCGGGAGGGAAGAGCCTCACCCTGCAGTGGGACAAGAGGAGTTCTATGGGGCCAACCAGGCACTGGTACCTGCTCTGCAAGGGAGGCCACAGTGGAGGGCAACTGCCTGCTCCGGAGCTGCTGTCTCTGGGAACACGCCTCCGCCTTTCCTCCTTGCTCCGTGCCTCGCTGAGCATCCCTCCTTGGGTACCTCATCTCCATTCCTGGGGGCATGGAGACATTCCGGCCCTTGGGATGACCAACAGTACAAGGACAAAACTGCCGGTTGCTTTAGGGAAGCCAGGGGCAACTGGACAGGAAAGAGTGACTGGAGCAGGCTGTGGGGAATGTTGCAGCACCCATAGCACATGGAAAGGAGCAGTCCAGGCTCACAGGGGCTGTCAGGCACCATCGGTGGGTGCCATGGGGACAGGCGCACATCACAGGTTCAGCACGGAGCTCTTCAGCACAGAGAGGCTCTGTGCTGCCTTCCCAAGGGAAGAGGGCACGAAGCCCCCCTGCTGCCCTGTCCTGCAGTGTGGGTGCTCCCTGCAAGGGGCTGCCTGCGCCTGGGGCATCACTGCAGGCTCAGCACCACGGTCCTGTCCCAGGAGCCCCGGTGAGGGTGCAGGTGGGGAGCTCGGGATGCCCCACGACCCTCCCTTGGGCTGGGGGCTATTTCTACACGTGTCCATTACCTTGTGGCTTGGAAGTGCACATCTGTGGTCTCCTGACTCCTGAGGTTGGATGCTGGGCCAGGATGGGGTTATCTCGGTGTGTTTCCTGCTGTGACCTCACAGGCACGCACCCGAGGATGCTCGTGCTGCTCAGTGTCCTCCCTTTCTACAGTAACTCCAAATGTGACTGGAATCCAAACCATTGGGTTTATTTAAGGTCAACCCCTTCCAGCTGCGGCTCTGCTCCCCCAGCAGAGCCTGAGCCATCCAACGGATCCTCTCCCATCCCCGCAGAGGTACGAGACCGCCTCGAAGATGGAGCAGTTCCTGACGCGGTTCCTGCTGCGGGAGACCCTGCAGCAGCTGCAGTCCCTGCAGACCTCGCTCGAGTGCGCCGTGGACACCGTGGAGGAGCAGGCGGGACGGGACAGGTAACGGTGCGGGTCCTGCCCTGCCCATGGGGGTCACAGTGTGGGGCAGGACCCACAGGTCCCCCTGGGAGCAGGATCTGCCCTTTCCAAGCCTGCTGTGGCCTGACCTGTGCAGTGAATGGCTTCAACCCCGCCTTTTGCATCTTATGTTTTCAGAAAGGACATAAAGAAGTCTGAGACCTCGGTTGGGCTGAGGTCAGGGAGGCGGTGTGGGCGCAGAGGACAGAAGAACGTCTGCCTGTCTCCAACAGACCCCTACTCTGGGATGCTAGCGACAGGTATCTGCATCCTGGGCATCCCTCAGTTGGTGTCTCTGCCCCACTGGAGCAGGGGCAGGAGCAGCAGCATGGGGCAGAGCCTGGACCACCTCACCCACATGCCTTGGAGCTTCTGTGGGATGTTTTATCTTGTGAGCAATGGGAAAAGTCTGAGCAGAAAAATCAGTGGTTTGAAATCGGAGGTTTGGAAGCTCCTGTGGTTTCCTGGCAATTGAGCAAGCTTTTGCAATGAGCAGCTCTCAGTGACATCTCTGCCCTTCCCCACGCAGGCGTTTGTGTCGAAGGCAACAGCCAGTGGATGGCGCAGATCAACCGACTGCAGCAGCTCCTCGAGAAGCTGGAGTGCAAGGTGGGTGCTGGCGCCCTGCGGTGGGTGCTGTGCCTGCGGTGGGTGCTGGAGCCCTGCGGTGGGTGCTGTGCCTGCGGTGGGTGCTGAAGCCCTGCGGTGGGTGCTGCGCCTGCGGTGGGTGCTGGAGCCCCGCGCTTCCATCCGGGCCCCCCTTACGGAGCTGCCCCCGCTCACCAGACCCGGGCTGGCAAAGCCGCTCATCCCCTGCGGCCTCCAAAGCCCTGCTCTGCCCCGGGGGGATGTGGCTGACCCTCCTCCATGGTCCGTGCTGATCTGACCCAGTCAGCCTGGACCCACTGCGCCCCGCAGATGAGCAGCTCTCACCCGTGTTGTCCCCCAGGTCCCCAGAGGAGCACCCACTGCTGAGCTGGGCTGTGGGTTACTGTGGGGTTTACCTGGTTGCAAAGGTCCCCAGGGAATGGTGGGTTTTCCTGTGCTTAAATGCAGAGCCCGCGCCTGGAGCCGCTGAAGGAGGAAGCGATGTGCAAAGGAAGAGATGCAGTAAGTTCCTGTCCTGTTCCTGCTGCTTGCAGGGACCCTGCAGCGGGCACTGCTCCCCCGTCCCACTCCCGCGGCCCTTGGAGGCTGCAGTTACCGGGCTGCGCTGCCGGCTTTGCACTGCCCGCCCGGCCACGCCGCGGGGTGGGATCAGAGCTGGGAGCGGTGGGACCGTCCGCAGGACAAATGCAGCTCCATCGGTCCCGGGCAGCGCCCATGGCCAGCCCCGAGGAGGCAGCTCCTCTTGTGCGTGCCCAAGTGCCCACAGCCCATGCAGAGCCCCAGTGCAGGGGGCCCAGGCCCATTTCACTGGGGCACAGACACAGTGAACAGCAGCAGCTCCAAAGCAGGACCCTGCCCCAGGGGCCGGGGGGCACAGCCGATCCCTGGTGACGCTGTTCCGCTGCCCCCCGCAGCACATCCTGGTGGCCAAGAGGCAGATCTCGGTGGCAACGAGCAGCATCGAGGAGTTCCGCCGGGCCTTCAGGTGCTACACGGCGGGCACGGCGGGGCAGAGCAGCTGCCTGCAGTAAGTGCTCGAACGCAGCGCCCTTGGGGACGGGGGGTGCTTTGTGGGCTGGGGGTGAAGCCTGACCTGGCAGAGAGGCCAGGACAGTGCTGCACGGAGTGAGTGTCCGCCCGTCTCCTGCTGCCGGTGCTCCCTGCAGGGACCCCGGTCAGTGGCGAGGAGAGGGGGCTGTTACCTGGGTTTAGTGCCAGCAGTGGCTGTGGCAGGAACATGGATGTGTTCCTCCTGCGCTGAAGGACTCGAAAGTAATGGGGGGGGAAGCCCAGGGGAGAGCTCGTGTCAGAGCGTTGCTTTGTGCTGTGTGTGAGTGCCGGGGGAAGGAGAAGCAACCGCTGCGTGGGACCGGAGCTGCGGATGGAGCCGGGTCCGGCTGCAGTGCGCACCGCTGCAGACCTCAGAGCTGCTCTTCCAGAGGTGCTTCCCTTCTCCCGAGGGACACTTTGAGCTGGGGATGTTCGTGCTGTTCCCATTGACAGTGTCATTTTTTCCAGCTCTTCAGTTCCAACAGCACAAAACCACCTTTCCAGTCCGAACAAAGGGAAGGTCCCTGTTTTGGCCTGTGTGGCACAGAGAGGGGCAGGTTTTGTCCTCTGCAGTCGATGCTGTTCTGTCAGGAGAACAATTAATGCAGAGAACCGGGTAGTGTTGTGCGGGCGATGCTCTCCACGTGAGCGGAAAAGCTGGAGCGAAGCACAGGGAGGCTCCAGGGTCACAGCAGGGAACGTGGCCTCGGAGCTGCGGTTTGCTGCCCGTCCCTTCCTGCAGCAGCTGAAGGAAGCGCCCATCCGCCGCTGGAGCTGATGATGCTGCAGATGGGTCCTGCACCCTGAGCAGCGCTCCCGCCTCCCTGCTCCATCTTCCCAGGAGCTGGAGGAAGCCGCAGCCTGGTCCCGCTGCAGGAGGCAGCGTGGAAGCTGCCCAAGCAGCATCCCTGCGGGGGCAGCAGCCGGGGGTTCTGGTGGGGTCTCCGGTCCGTGCCCTTGGGCCTCGGTTTCTTGCTGTGCGAGGGCCAAGGCGTGACTCGCACCTACTGCAGGGCTGGGGGTGAGGGGGGTGAGCTGCTTCCTCAGGCTCTGCACTGCAGTGCCAGGGCCGGGCTAAGAAATGCCTAAAGAAACCCTTTATCGGTGGTGGGGGTTAACAGCTGCAGTGCTCCTGTGCTGCCCCCCTCGAGGAACTATGAAGCTGAGGGATTTGGGCTTGGGATCCCCTGGAGCCGCGTGCCAGCCGCAAACTGGGGATGACTCCACGCAGCTCTGACAGCCTCATGGCCGGGCCCATGTGCCCCTTGCTCCGGGAGCGCTGTGGCTGCTCAGTGCCACACCCCCCCCCCCGGCCCCAACGCTGTGTCCCTCCTGTCCCGCAGCGTCTCCGCCTGCAAGCTGAGGGACGAGGCCTGCTTCATCCTGTACGAGTTCTGGCAGGATGCGACCGCCTGGAGGAGGTTGGAGCCTTCCCTTGTGTGGGGCTGGGTCGGGGGGCTCGGGGTGGGGGCAGTTTCCTCTGGGGCTGGTCCAGGGCCCCCCCGCTCCCTGTCCCTGCGCTGCCCATCCTGGTGCTGCTGCTGCAGCCCAGCGCATCCCTTGGGCTGCTTGCAGGGGTGAACACCCCGGTAAGGGGCTGGGGGCGCGGGCAGGGATGTGCTGCGCGGGGGGGCACGGGCAGGGTCCTGCTGCCGCAGGGCACACACGAGCCTCGCAGCCCCTGTTCTGCAGCCACCTGCAGTCGAGCTGCAGCAAGACGTTCCAGCGCTCCATCATCAGCCTGCTCGAGTCCCCGGAGCTGCTCACCACCATGCTCTTCCCAGGTGAGGGCTGCGGGGGCTGGGGGTGTCCTCTGGGGGCTCACTTTATTTCCCCTGAGCTCTGGGTCTGCCCTACAGAGCTCTGTCCCTCCTGGGTCAGTCCCAGTGCCTGTGCCCAGGGTTACAGCTCAGTGGTGCTGAGGCAGGGCAGAGACCAGGGACAATGCACGTTCGCCATGGTACTAATGGAATCCTGGCTGAGAGGTGGGGAACCGGAGGGCTTGGTGGCACCGGGCCCCCCATGAGGACCCAGTTTGCTGTCCCCTGTGGCACAGGAACCACGCATTAACTTGGACTAAATCCCAGTTCCCACTGACCACATTCCCAGCGCTCCCCTGCAGAAGTCCCTGCGGCTGAAGTGGGTGACCCGGCTCCCGGCCATGCTCCTCCCCCGGGGGTGGTTGGTGCTTTAGGGCTGGGTGCCAAAGAGCCTGAGCTGCAGGGCCCATAGCGCATCCCTGCCCCTCTCCCAGCATCCTGGTGGATCATGAACAACAACTGACCCGGGGCAGCCGCTGGCACGTGGAAGACCTGGAGCCCTCAGCACAGCCACCACGTTCCTCACCTCTGTGTCCCTCATCCCCTCCTGCAGTGCCCAGGGGCTGCCTGCCCCTCCCCTGCCACTGCCCCTCCCTCGTCCCCTTATTTATGGCCCCCCCCCCAAGCCATTCCCACCGGCGCCAGTGGGAGCTGTGGTCGGGGTGGCGCTGGGTCCGGGGGAGCACGGGGCTGGTTGCTGTGTCCCTCCTCTTCCTCCCCATGCCCCCACAGTGTGCTGGGGTGTGCCGGGGGACACGGCCGTGGCCTCCCCAGCCCTGGCAGTGGCTCTGCCCATGGGGCCGGTGCCGCGTGTGCATTGTGAATAGTGTTTTATAGGAACATTAATGGAGTATTCAGCCCTGGCCATGTGCAGCCATGGGGCTGAGCCCGGCCTTGCGCCCCCCCCGCTGTGCACATCCCCAATAAATCACTGCCCCAGTGCGGCTCTGAGCTCTTGCTTCATCCTGTGGCTCCACTGCCATGAACCAGCACCAGCGGTGCCAGGGGGAGGCTGGAGCTGGGTTCTCGCGGCTGGGGGGCACGGGCTGAGTGGGAAAATGCCTGTGGCTGGAGCAGAGCAGAGCCCACGCGGTCCATGGGGTGCCCATGTCGGGGTTCAGGATTGGTGCTGCAGGAAGCAGTCCTCTGCTGCGCTGGTGTGAGATGTGCTGGCACAACAGCACGGGGCGTGAGCAAGGGCACGTGCTGGCACCCCCAACCCCCTCTCTCCTGGGTACGTGTTCCCCCCCAACCTCTTTTCCCACTCCCTGTGGATGCTGCTCCTCCAGCCCCCTGGAAACACGGATTTCATGGGATCCCAGCCTGGTTTGGGTTGAAGGGTCCTTACAGCTCCTCCAGCTCCAACCCCTGCCCCAGCAGGGACACCTTCCATAGAGCAGTTGCTCCAGGCCCCTGTGTCCAACCTCGCCTTGAACACTGCAGGGATGGGGCAGCCACAGCTCCTCTGGGCACCCTGTGCCAGCGCCTCAGCACCCTCACAGGGAACAGCTTCTGCCCAAGAGCTGCCTGTTTCTTCCCCATTCCATGCGTGCAGTAATGAACAGGCACTCTGTGGCTGAAGGGCTCCTCATGGACACTGCGCACACGCAGGAATTTCCCAGGTGTCCCTGGGCTTGGGGCGCAGGGAGGGGGATCCTGGTGGATGCAGAGATGGCATCAGGAGGATCACCCCCGTAGAGGAGCAGGGAGCAGCAGCCACTGCTGCCCGCTGAGCTGGGCCCCATCCCACCCCATCCCATGGCTCAGGCAACAGAACAGCCAATGTCCCCCCTTGCTGCTGGGTGCCCCCAGGCCCTGCAGCAGCACCACCACCGCAGGGGAGGGGTTGTGTCCCCTGCAGCATCCCCCAGAACCCCAGACAGCAGCAGACCTCTGCCCCTGCTGATGAATATAGTCTTTTTATTGACTACTTTGGAGTAGAACAAACTAAATACATCTGTACGAGTTTGGGTTCCTTTATACAGTACATTAAATAAGTTATGCACAGGAATGAAGTAACAAATCCCTATTACAGAATTAAATGTCAAAAAATAATAATAGAGAAACCTCAACCCAACGTCTGCCCAAGTCTGGGGTTCACATTTATCATTCCATGTCAAACAAAAGCATCGCTCTAACCATGACTGTTAGTATTTCATCCATGTACACGGGGGTTAATACACCATCAAGGTTGCATGAGAATCATGGAAGACAATCTATGTACAAGCACCTTCCTCCTCTTCCCACATCCCACCTCGTGGCATTAGGCCACCGCTGACCCGCAGGGTCGGGCAGGGCAGAGGTGAGGGGATGTCACAACCAGATGTGATTTACCTGAGGCTGCTCCCACTGTGTCCCCTTGGGGCAGGGGAGCCCTTGAGCCCCCCGGGGGGAGGGGGTGCAAGGGCAGCCCCTGCCCGGGGGCTCTCTCACAAGGGTTTGCTGCTCGACACTGCGCCCCGGCCCCGGGCACAGCAGATCCCTGAGCGCTGCTGCAGCGGCAGAGCCAGAGCTGCCTCCCAGGACCTGTGCACTGGGGCTGCTGTGCTTTGGGGCTCACCCGAACACCTCCATCGCTCCTGAGGTGCAGTATTCCGCCTGGTGACCCCGGCTCCAGGCTGCTGCAGGTCAGGGCGCTTCCCCCAGCGCAGCATCCTGGTGCTCAGCAGCTGGGGTGATGCGAAAGGCGCTGCTGGGGACACGGGAGATGCTCTCAGCCGCCACCAGAGCTGTCTTCAACACCAGGCAAAGACTGCGGCTCCTCTGCATGATAAAACCTCACAGACGCAGGAACGGCCCAGCTCCATCCCATGACAGCAGCTTCTGAACAGCTTTCCTCAGGGCCGGGGCTGGTCCACAGCAAGCTCCGGGGTATCCATCCCATCCCCATCAGCCGCCTCCAATTGAAATGATCAAAATGATTCAGGAATTACCCCCCTCATTGGGCTCCGGCCCAGCAGCAGCCATGGGAACATGGCCCTGCTGAACTCATGGTTCTCCAGAGCCCCTTGGGTGCAGGGTGGGAGAGTGGGGCAGCTCCCAGAGGGCAGAGCCCATCAGGACCTCCATCAGGCATGAGCGGAGCCCCACTGTGCCCTCAAACAGCCCCACTGTGGGGTTTGCAGTGCCCCAAATCCCTCCATACACATCCTAAGCAACGGATCTTCCCAGGCCGGCCATGGCATCCCCGTGGTATCTCACTGCGTGTTTGGGATGCTCTGATGGTGGACAAAGCAGCAGTGGCACATCCCTGGGGATGAGGAGAGGAGTGCAGCACCGCAGGGCTGGGGAAGAACTGATGGAGGAGGACACCAAGTCCTGTGTTCAGTTTGGCCAAGGTGTGTGGAGAGCACAGACCATAAATAACACTCCTGTGAGGATCTCTGGTTCAAAACAACGGCAGAAACTCCCAAACCAACAACTTCCACGCAGTGAGAAACACAAAAGCTTTCTGCAGCAAACAGCACCCAGGTGGGAAGGGCAGTAACTGCCTGCGACCAAGCCAGGTTTGCTCTGCACGCTCTCCCCCAGCAAAGGCCCCACCAGCGTGACACACACCCCCCATCCCATCACCGAATGGGATTAAAACCATCCAGAAGTGAGCGCTCACAGCTCCCTGGTACTGACATTTGGTTTAGAGCAGATGAATCCCCTCCGCCCCTTCTGCAACCACCAGCTGCCAACTGCAGGCAGAGGAGGAGCGGGCTCAGCTTTTGCCATTGCACCAGAGGATGAGATGCTCCTGTTGGGGCATCAGCTCCAGTCTGTTCACAGCAACCCCCAGCAGCACGGCCACCTGAGACCCCGCCTGGGTGCCAGGGGAGCACGGATGCAGACTGCGGAAGAAAGGAAGCTGAGGAAGGATCTTGAGCACATCTGACCCACGACGATGGAGCTCCCATTGTTCATCCCATGCTCAGCATCTCCTGCGTGCACAGGCAGCTCCCCACTGAGTCCAGGTCCCCCTGAGCGAGTGCCCAGTGCCCTCCAGTCCTGAAGGATGCTCTGGTTCTCCCTGCAGAGAGATGGGCACCCAGGTGCTGTGGGCAAGGCTCCTCATGAGCCACGGCAGGAAAAGGCAGAAGGAGATGGCAAAGCCCGAGCGTCGGCGCTCCGAGGAGGTGGTGCGATGTGTCAGATGTGTCACAGGATACGAGTTGCTGCGGGGCATTTTCTGGCTTAACCCCCCCCAAGGGAAACTGCTCAATGGGAGCAAACCCAAACTTCCCCTTCAGAGCCCATTCGTGTCTATGGCTGTCACTGATGCCGGGGTGGAGGAGCGGGACGTGGTGGCCGAGGTCTTCTCGAGGGCCGGGCTGGGAACGCCATCGAGGCTCTTGGCTGCGGTGCGGCCCGTAGGCAGGGCCAGGGGCTTGCTCTGGCCGTGCAGGCTCTGCCCGCAGATGCGGTGGTGCCTCTCCCAGTCCTTGTGCTGGCAGAAGGAGCCGCAGTAGCGGGCGATGTTGCAGCCGCTGCAGGTCTCGCTGGCTTTGCGACCGCAGTTCCAGCAGCTCTGCAAGACCAGAGACACCAAAACAGGTTCAGTTCCCGAGGGCTGTGGGATGGTGCGGACTCAGCAGCTCTGGAGGGGACCGCTCATCCCCACTCCGGCCCAGGTTCAGCGATATTAACATGAGCAAGCCATTAACTCCTGCTGCTTTGCCAAGGGTCCCAACCCCTACTCCTCTGCACTGCCCAAACCCGCCTGCCAGACTGCACCGCTCCCATCCTCCACCCAAATGCACAGAGGAAACAGCAGGCAAGGACTAAAAACCACGCTGCAGATGCTGCTATTCGGCCTTTTTATTTCCTGTTTTAAGCAGCTCTATTTTGGTCTCGCTCCCAGCCAAGTGCCTCCGCAGGGATTACAGCGCGTTGTGCAGGCACCATGTGCTGTGCCCCCTGCCTTGCTGCACAGGAGGCTGGAGCAGGCTCATTTGGAAAGGAAAAACAGCTCCTTTGAAGCCAGGTGGAAGCAGCACCAGGGCCTGGCTCTGATCTGGAAGTGGAACAGCGCCCGACCAAAGCGCCTGCAGGCACCATGTGAGCGCTGGGAGCCGTGGCTGTGCCGAGAGGCAGAGCATGGATCAGCTTTGTTGCAGCTGCACCCCTGCGTCAGCAGCGCCCTGAGCAGGGCAAGGTCAGCTCATGGAGAAAGAGCCTGGGCCAGAGCCTGGTCCTGCCCAGTGGGGCCCCTCTGGCTGCTCACCACTTCGGTGCCTGCAAGCAAAGAGCTGCTGGAGCAGGGAAGGGGGTGGTGGGAGATGCTGGGCGCCATCAGACAGCCCTGTTGTACAAAGGGCATTGAGATTCCCTGTTCCCGGGGCCTGCACCAGAGCCACCAGCTCCCGGGGATGATTGATGGGTGGGAGGCAAAGCACCAAAGTGAGCTGGTGGGGAGCAAGCTGCTCCAGAGCCAGTGCGACCCCGGGGCTGCTCGAGCTTCCAGAAGCAGGACTCACAACCACAAATCCCTACCAAAGCCTGGGGTAACTTGGAAATCTGGGTCACTGCTTTACAGCTGTTTGCACTTCGAGGGGGGTTAAACTGTGTTTCAGAGGTTACACATGTCTGAAGACACAACAGCTTTTCAGCATGGCCCTCAGGGAAGGGCTCTGGGGCTTGCAAAGGAGGGTACTGGGGAGGGATGCTCAGCGGTGCCCCGGAACGGCTGGAGGACGACACCTCTGGTATTCCCCTCCAGAGAAATCCAGCTTGTCTCATTTCTTCCATGGCTTCCTGAGCAGTTCCACCCACTCCCATCATGTGCTTACTGACTGGTGCATTCAACCACCACTGATTTAACTGGGACATTTCAGAGTGTAGAGAGAATTCTCTGCAGTAACACCTAATATTTACACGGCTCCTGCAGTGCGTGGGGACCGGAGCTTCCCGAGCTCCGGACTGAAGCCCCACAGGAGGAGGGAATGGGACTTGCTGCCCGCACAGACCCAGCTGACATTAACTCCACGTTCCCATCCCATTTTTGCTCAGCAGAAATAAAGCCTCTGCATTCATGCAGGAACTTAAAACAAGAAGCAAACCACACGTGGATGGGAAGTGGTGGTGCAGGAATGAGCTGTGCAATTCTTGCCCAGTCCAGCTGAGCTCTCCAAAGCTTAACATGAGCTTCCAATTAAGCAGCAGTGGAGGTGCTTGAGGTGTACACTGAGTTCCCCACTCAGCAGTGTCTCTGCCTATGACAAACCAAGAGTCAACTCCTCTATTCCAATGCCTCATTAGGCGTTACAAGAGCAGGGATGGCCACCCTGCACCAACGCTTCCCAGCTACCCCTGTATGTATGGGAGTGACATAGCAAGAGCCATGGGGGCCTGGAGATGAGGTGAGCACACACTGCCCAGGAGCATGTTTTGGGATCCAGTGGAACAACAACATCCCGGACAATACACACGACAGGAGGTGTGGTAGAGACCATCGGGTATACGAAGCTTCACCTGCAGCCAAGCTTCCACCCTGCACTACTTTAAAGCCC
This sequence comes from Psilopsiagon aymara, assembly GCA_024733675.1. Classification (NCBI taxonomy): domain Eukaryota; kingdom Metazoa; phylum Chordata; class Aves; order Psittaciformes; family Psittacidae; genus Psilopsiagon; species Psilopsiagon aymara. The sequence continues at coordinate 14,301 of JANRGW010010265.1, forward strand.
ACAAACAGAGATTCATTTTCTGCACAGATCAAGTACCCCACAGCAGAATTCTGAGCTAAATGGAGAGCTGCATCCACCAGCATCCTTCTGCTTCCACATCTCCCTCAATCCCAAGAAATCCCTTGTTATTGCACAGGGTCACAGAGTCCCAGACTGGTTTGTATTGGAAGGGACCTTAAAGCTCCTCCAGTTCCAACCCCTGCCACGGGCAGGGACACCTTCCACTGGAGCAGTTGCTCC